>JAUKPS010110142.1:0-117830 GCA_032273165.1 Chlorellidium tetrabotrys
GGGGTGTTTTTTGTCAGAAAACCTCAAAAATGGCATCATTTCTAGACACACACAAGGCCAGGAAGGCCTTCAAGCGAGAGATCGACCATGAAAAACCCCTTCCTAGGCAGTGACTTTGTCACGAGCCGGCCCGACAGCTTCGTTCATCTTCATCTCCATACTCAATACAGTTTGCTCGATGGCGCGATTCGTTTGGACGATCTTTTCAAGAAGGCCAAAGAGATTGGTCTGCCGGCGATTGCGAGTACTGATCATGGCAACATGTTTGGCGCCATTGATTTCTACACGCGCGCGATCTCTGCGGGTATTAAGCCGATCCTTGGTTCAGAAATTTACTTCACACCGGGCTCACGCTTCGATCGTCGTCCGCCAAAAAACTCTAAGACGCTCGACTCGCAGGATGAGACCGAAGGTAAACACCAGATTCACCATTTGATTCTTCTTTGTAAGAACCTCACGGGTTACCAAAACTTGTGCAAACTTCTGACGAAGGCCTATCAGGAGGGCTTCTACTACAAGCCACGCGCCGATGTGGACTTGCTCCGTGAATACTCAGAAGGCTTGATCGCCACGTCTGCTTGCTTGAAAGGGGAAGTGGGTTTCAATCTCTTCACCGGTCAAGACGACAAGGCGTACGCCGCAGCCATGAAGTTCAAAGAGATCTATGGCGATGATTTCTACTTAGAGATTCAGGAGAACGGTATTCCTGAGCAAGTGGAAGTGAATCGTAAAATCGTCGATTTCGCTAAAGCCAATAACATTCCGCTGGTTGCGACGAATGACTGTCACTATCTCGAACGTGATGATGCTTCTGCGCAAGAAGTGTTGATGTGCATTCAGACGGGTAAAACCTTTGAAGATGAAAAGCGCATGCGTCTCACCACGACTGAGTTTTATCTCAAGTCTCCAGAGGAAATGCGTCAGGCCTTCAGCTACATTCAAGAGGCTTGCGACAATACGCTGCGAATCGCCGACAAGTGTAACCTTGAGTTGCGCTGGCAGGATGACAAGGGCAAGCAAATCTATCACTTGCCGAAATTTGATATTCCCACCGCCGAATCTGAAAGTGAGTTCTTCGCTCGCGAAGCCCTAGAAGGTCTCGAGATCCGTTTTGCTGGTCCTCACTTCCGTGAACTCGTGGCTAAAGAGAACTGGCTCACAGAATTGCGCCCGCGCTATATCGATCGACTCAATGAAGAAGTCGGGTTGATTAAGCAGATGGGATTCACGGGTTACTTCCTGATCGTTTCGGACTTCATTCGCTGGGCGAAGGCCCACGACATTCCGGTCGGTCCTGGTCGTGGTTCGGGCGCGGGCTCACTTGTGGCCTACAGCTTGGACATCACCAACATCGACCCACTTCCATACAACTTACTCTTTGAGCGATTCATCAACCCTGAACGTATTTCCATGCCGGACTTCGACGTGGATTTCTGTCAGGACCGCCGCCAAGAAGTCATCGCATACGTGACGAAAAAATACGGCGAAGAACGCGTAGGTCAGATCATAACGTTTGGTAAGTTGCAAGCAAAGGCCGTCATCCGCGACGTTTCACGTGTGTTCGCGTTGCCTTATGCTGAAGCTGATGCACTCGCGAAGCTTATTCCTGACGAACTTGGGATTGAGTTACAAGAGGCCATTGATAAAGAGCCGAAGCTCAAAGAACTCGAAGACAATGATCCGAAGATGCGCCGGATTCTGCACATCTCAAAACGTCTCGAGGGTCTTTACCGTCACGCTTCGATTCACGCTGCGGGCGTCATCATTACCAACGAACCTCTTGTTACATACTGCCCGCTCTATAAGGGTCGTGAAGGTGAGCAGGTTGTTCAATTTGATAAAGATTTCTCGGAAAAAATTGGCCTGGTAAAATTCGACTTCTTGGGTTTGAAGACTTTGACTGTGATCGACAATGCGGTGAAATTCATTCGTCGCGACCACGATCCGAAGTTTAACATCGAAGACATTTCCATGACCGATCAGTCGGTGTTTGCGCTGGTGGGTGATGGCGACACCACAGGTGTGTTCCAGCTTGAATCTTCCGGCATGAAAGATTTGTGTAAACGAATCAAGCCTGACTCGATTGATGACATCACCGCGATTAACGCTCTCTATCGCCCAGGCCCGATGGGTTCAGGGATGCATGATGAGTTCGTAGAAATTAAGCACGGACGCAAACCTGAAACCTACCTCTTCGAGGAGTTGCGTCCAGTATTGAAAGATACCTACGGCATTATCGTGTACCAAGAACAGGTGATGAACATCGCGCGAATCATCGCCGGGTTCAGCCTTGGTCAAGCGGACATGCTCCGTCGTGCCATGGGTAAGAAAAAACCGGAAGAGATGGAGAAGTACAAAAAGATCTTCCTCGAAGGGGCGATGAGTAAGGGCTTCGACGAAGCCAAGAGTATCTACCTCTTCGACTTGATGGCGAAATTCGCCGAATACGGATTCAACAAGTCTCACGCCGTGGCCTACGCCGTGATCGCTTACCAGACCGCATTCTTGAAGCGCTATTACCCGGCCGCTTTCTATGCAGCTCTTCTTGGAACCGAGATCAGCAACATGGATAAAGTCACCATGTACGCGCAAGATGCTCGTGAGCATGACATCGCGATCTTGCCGCCGGATGTGAATGAGTCACTTTGGCTCTTCAACGTTGTCGGCAACACCATCCGCTTCGGGATGGGCGCGATTAAAAACGTGGGCAACGGTGCCGTAGAGGCCATCATAAAAGAACGCACTGAGAACGGTGCGATTCAAAGCTTGATCGATTTCTGTGAGCGCGTGAACCCGAAAGAAGTGAATGCGCGTGTGATGGAATCACTCGTAAAAGTGGGCGCGTTTGATAATTGCGAGAAGTACAATCGCAAAACCTTGCTGGAAAATCTTGAGATGATCACCGCCTATGGTGCTCGTAAGCAAGAAGAGAAGAGCATGGGGCAAACCAACCTCTTCGACATGGGCGGCGCGGCCGACACCACTGGTGGCGAGTCTTTGCATATTCATGAGTCTGAGGAGTTCTCAGAAAAAGAGCGTCTCTCAACGGAAGCCGAGTTGTTGGGGATTTACATCTCTGGACATCCACTGGACCGTTATAAAGACATGCTGTTGAAACTTTCCAGCATGGCGATTGCGGATGTTCATTCACTCCCCACTGTCCCTAAGCCGGAAGGATTTAATCCTCGCGGGCAAGATGCTGATCCTAGCCGTCGCCCGATGGTTTTGGGTGGATTGATCACCGGACTCAAGCCCATTATCACCAAGAAAGGTGATAAAATGGCGTTCCTGAATTTGGAAGATTTGGGTGGCAAGATTGAGTGTTTGATCTTCCCGCGCGTTTACGCAGAAGTGCATGAGCAGCTGGTCGGCGATGAGCCGGTGCTTGTATCGGGCTACGTGAGCCTTTCTGAAGATCCGAAGAAATTTATCGTCGACAAGATTACGCCACTGAAAGATTCGGCCGATGATCGTGTAACCGCTGTGCGCGTGAGCTTTCCGCTGGAAATGCTCAATCCGCATTCTCTCACACGTGTAAGGCAGATCCTTCTGAGTTACCGCGGGACTGTGCCGATTCATTTTATCTTTGAATCGACTGAGGGCCGCGCCCGTTTACCATTGGATGATAATTTCTTGGTGGCGCCTTCTCCACAGATGGCGGCGAAGATCAACGAAGTGCTTCAGCACAATTCTGTGAGTTTTATCGTTGATGGACGTATTGAAGAGGTTCATGCGTGAGTAAATATGTCCTGCCGCTGCTTGTAATGCTGCTGGCCCTCGTACCGGTTCTTGTCGCCCGTGCCACTGTGGTGGAGGTAGAAGTTCCGATCTCTGCAGGGCTAACAGAAGAAGATATTCGCGGCCAAGTTTTTCAAGCAGCTCTTGAGAAGTTGATCAAGACAGACATGCAACGGATGAATCTTGATGTGGTCGCCTATGATAAAGCTTTCGAGACGAAGTTTGCTCGTTGGTTTGAAGTGATTGAAAAACGTCGCCGTGATGAGCTGACCGCTGCGGGGACCGTGGGCGATGCTCAAAACCCGATCATTCAAGCGGAGAAAGAAAAAAGCCGCGTCGTTTTTGCTGCACGTACAGGACTTTTGAAGAAATACACCATTAAGAAATTCGCTGCTCACCCAGAAAAGCTTGAGACCTGGCAAATGAGTTTGGATGGAGAGGTGGATGAACGTCTTTTGACTGTGCATGTTCAGCGCATGTTGCAAGAAGGGGAGAAGGCCTTCCGTCGTCTGTGGATCGTGACGACGATTCGCCCATTGAACTTTGGTTGGGAAGACTTAAAGCTCGCTCGGCAGGAAGATTTTTCGATACCTATCGAGACTGAATGGCTCAAGTGGTTTCAGGAAAATATGCCGGCCGACGTAGAAGACGTGGCGATCTGTGATGAGGCCTGTAAAAAAATTCTTGAGAAGTGGAATGCACAAGATGAAAAATCTATGCAGAATTTCTTGGCCCCAGAATTCTTGGGTGGGCTGTTGTTGAATGTGAACATCACTTTGGATCGTGAGGTCTTGAGTGGCACAGTGATGGAGACGAAGGTTAATTATGGCGGCGGAGTGATCCTGCAAGACCTCAATACCAAGCGTGTTCTTCACTGGGCGGATCTTCCTCGTGAGACTCAGACCCTCCGTCAGACCGAGCCTAAGCTCTTCAACTCAGCGGTGGCTTCGCACAGCTATCGCTTCGTGCTGCCAAAATTCCTCGAGGTGAAAAACCAAGTAGGAAAGTCGGTCTCATTAACGAATTCGATCTCTGTGAGACTGGTGAATGCCTCTCATATGGGACAGGCCCTTCGTCTAATCGACTGGATAAGAGAGAAAGGTGCCCCGATGCAGGCCCAGGGCAAGCTCGATTCCTTCAACCGCAAAGAGACGCGCGTGCTGATTTTCTTTCGGGGAGAGGGCAACAAATTCAAGTCTTTAGTGTCAGGCGTAAAAGAGTTAGAATCTGAATGGGGACCCCTGACAGTTGATGACTCTGGTGCTGACTTAGTGATTACACTAACGCCGAAGTCTTAAGTCGCTGTCGGATCCCATGAGGTGATCGACCATGACTATGAAACTCGTGCTACTCAGTTTTATCCTTGTGGCCTGCACAGGTCCGGTTCATCGGCGCACACCGCTTGATCCTGGCAGCCGCCTCGGTCAGCCTACTGGTGCAAGAAACGTTAAAGACTTCAATCCTATCCGCAAAAAAATCGCTCTCCTCAGCTTCTTTAATGAAGCACCCTTTGGTGGCGACGACTTGGCCGTGCAGGCAACGGAAGAATTTCGTCGTGAGATTTCGCGCTCACGGGACTACTTGGTTGACCCCACAGCAGCGCAAATTTTTGGTAGCTCTAAAGAAATCTACTCAGGCGGCGGTGTAAAACTCGCTCAGCTCACACGTAAAGCGAAGATGGCCGGAGTGAACCTAGTGATCTTCGGACGCATCACCGATGCGCGTATTCGTCAGGCGTCGGATGAGATCGGGTTTGTTCGTAAGACCAAGGCGCTCGCTGAAACGAAAGTTGAAATCAAAGTCTTTGATGTGATCTCAAGCAAAGAACTTATGAGTGACACTGTGGATGGCTCAGTTCATGACGATAACTTCCGTTTTTATGTGACGGAAGAAGAAGAGAATCTCGCCTACCGTCAGGATCTTTTGCGATACTCCACTCGTGTGGCCGTTCGTAAGTTTCTTCCGCGCTTATTGCAGATTGGTGGCAAGCTCGATTGGACAGGCCGCGTGGCCAAGATCATCGGAACCAAAATCTACGTGAATGCTGGCCGCGATAGTGGCATTAACATCGGTGACATCCTTAAGGTCATCACCGAAGGCCAAGACATCTACGACCCTGAGACCGGTGCGCTCATTGGTGTATCGAAGGGAGATGTGAAGGGTACACTTGAGGTGGCGGATTACTTCGGGCCGGATGGGGCCATTGCGATTCTTCATTCGGGTGGATCGGTGACTGAAGGCGATTTCGTACAGCTTTATTAAGGTGAAAAACAGGCATCTGCGTCGTTGTTCTCGTCACTCAGTCGTGCGGCGTATTGCCCATACGCCTCCTCCTACTTCAATTCTGAATTAATAGTTTCCACAACTTGAATTCCATTTCGAGCTGTTTTGATAGCTGATACCTTCTTAGATTAGCCCTGTTGGCAAATTTGCCAACAGGTGTTATTCTGTGGGAGGTAGTGTGATTAAGCGTCCAGCTGATCTGGTGGAAATTGAAGCAGAGCTTGTTTTTAATTCCCGTCCCATAGACCGCATTGAAGTTGACCTTGTTCATATCAATAAGAACTCGCGCTCAAACGTAACGGCTGCCGAGGTATGGGAGATTGTTGTTTTTAATTTGTCTGGCGCTGTTGAGGAGGCCGCAGGTTCAAAACAATATAGCAATGGAACTTGTGACTACTTTGCTAAGATGGTTCGCTACAAACGTAATTGGTACAAGCTTGTTTGGTGCGTTTGCGAAGATAAGCCCCGCACAATGGGTGTGATCACCTTTTACAGGATATGAGGTCTTTATGAACGCATATGATATTGATTACAAGAATCTGCCTCTCTCAAAGCCTATTACGGATGAGCGCGATCTTTTAAAACTAAAGCTCTTTGCTGCATTCGACGAGGCAACACACAAAATGACGGTCGAAGAAATTATTGCAATGACTAAGCTCGATAAGTCTGACGTCTCTCGTCTTAGAACTTTCGGAATTCATCGTTTTACGATTGATCGTTTGATTGGAATTCTTGAAACGCTAGGTGTTTTAACAGAAATGAGCTTTAAGCCTAAGAAAAGATCTTCTAAAAAGAAAAAGGCCCCGTAAGGGGCCTTTTTGTTAGTTAGCTTTCTTGGCAGCTTTCTCAGCCTTTTTCTTCTCTTTCCACTCGTCACGCTTAGCACGCAAGTCTTTGCGCTGACCCTTGATCTCTTCTTTGAGTTCACGGTTAGCGGCCTGGATTTTCTCATGGCAGGCCTTCAAACCCGCGCCATCAGTCGCAGCGCTTACGCAGCTCTTGGCTTCGTTGAGATTGCCCATGCGAGCTTCGATATTCTTTAGCATGTCGGCCTTTGACTCTTGAAAGAGAGCGGCTTTGCCATCGTCTTGTGCCATCGCAAACATAGGGACGCTTAGTACTAGAACCATTAAAAATTTCATATCACTCCTTGTGATAGGCAATGGGATCAACCATGCCAGCTTCTTTAAATCCACGTAAACGTAAAGCGCACGAGTCACAGACACCGCAGGCCGCATCCGAGCGGGCATAACATGACCAACTCAACTCAAACGGAACTTTAAGTTCGAGACCACGCTTCACGATGTCTTTTTTCTTCATCAGGATAACCGGCGTCTCAATATGAATTCCGCTGCCGGCCTTGGTGCCTTGTTTGACGAGGGCATTGAAGGCTTCATAGTAGGCCGGACGACAGTCTGGGTAGCCAGGGGAATCTTCCCAGTTGGCGCCGATGTAAAGTGTCTCGGCTTTGAGTACTTCTGCCCAAGAAACCGCGAGCGAGAGAATGATGGAGTTGCGAAAGGGCACATAGCTATCTGGTACGACGTCTGAATCACCTGCAAAGTCTTTCACGGAAATTTTATCGTCCGTGAGAGAGCTGCCGCCGATCTGGCGTAAGAAACTCACGTTGATAATCTTGCGTTGATTGAGTGGGATGCCGTAATGATCCGCAATCTTATGAAAGCTTTCTTGCTCACGGTGAGAGGTCTTCTGGCCATAATCCATGTGGATGAAAGCGACGCTGTCGTTGTCTTTGACAGCTTCCGCTGCACACACCAATGAGTCCATTCCACCACTGACGAGAACGATGGCGTCAACGCTCATAGGGCCTCGCAAGTTTTGAGAATGAATCTTTCGAATGAGTCGGTCTTGGCCTTAGCGAGCTTTTTCTTCTCAGAAAGTGCACCGGTTTTTTCCGATACCATCACATAGAATTTAATTTTGGGTTCTGTGCCTGATGGGCGCAAGAAGAGCTGGTCACCGTTCGTGAAGGTAAAACCCAAAACATTGCTGGCCGGTAAACCGCTATCAGGTTTTTTGTAGTCCACAAACTTCGCCACCGCGTGTCCGTCGACATTTTGATTGTGCTTACGGAAGTGCTCCATGATGCGATCAATCTTTTTCGCACCTTCAATGCCTTCAAAATCTAATGAGACGAGAATTTCATGGAAGAAGCCGTATTTTTCCGCAATCTCATCCATGGCATCAACAAGATCCATACCCCGGAGTTTGTAGTGAAGTGCGATCTCACACATGAGGGCCATGGCAGAAACGCCATCTTTATCACGCGAAGAATTGTGAGGCATGTAACCAAAAGACTCTTCTGAGGCAAAAACGAAATTCAGTGGTGATTTTTGTTCTTCCAGGCGGCGGATCAAATCGGCCATCCATTTGAAGCCCGTGAGAGTGGCCATCACCGTGCCGCCGAAACTTTGTACGATGGTGTCTTGCACTGGTGAAGTCACGATGCTTTTCACGACCAAAGGATTTTTTGGAAGCGTACCGAATTTTTGGCGTGTGGTGAAAACGTAGTGCAAGAATAGAGCACCAAGCTGGTTCCCGTTAATGTAGTAAGGTGTGCCTTTGTGATTGCCGACCACACCGAGACGATCGCCATCGGGATCTGTGCCGAAAACAATATCGGCTTTAGTCGCGAGCATTTCATCCACAGCAAGTTTCAAAGCAGCAGGATCTTCCGGATTAGGGAATTTAACCGTAGGGAAGCTGCCATCAGGCTTGGCCTGCAGGGCAATCGTCTTAATTGCTGTGAAGCCCAGTCGCCGAGAGATGGTCTCGCAAGGAACAAGTCCCGTGCCGTGAAGCGGAGTGAAGACAATTTTCAATTCGCTGCCATGGCTGCGGCACATGTTAGTATCAAGGATCACATCTTTCTCAATCATCTGATAGAAGGCTTCGTTCACGCCTGTGTCTGTGTCTTGTACGAGCCCTTTCTCGCGGGCTTCTGCTAGAGGCATTGAACGAAGTTGTGACCAATCAGTCAGGGCATCGTAAGCCGCAATAATTTCTTTATCCACGGGTGAGACAACTTGCGCGCCGTCATTCCAGAAAACTTTGTAGCCGTTGTACTTCGGAGGATTGTGACTCGCAGTCACCATCACACCGCCCTGGGCTTTATAGTGGCGAATGGCAAATGAGAGCATAGGAGTAGGAGTGAGCTCAGGAAAAATTCTTCCTTTGATACCGTGAGCGGCCATCACGCAAAGAGTTTCCTCAGCGAACTCGCGCGAACCGTGGCGGCAGTCGTAAGACACCACAACGCTAGCGCCCGATTTAAAATGTTTGAGCAAAGTCTGGGCCACGGCTTGAGCGGCCCGTTGAACGGTGTAGCGATTGATACGATTTTCACCCATGCCCAAAATGCCCCGCATGCCGCCGGTACCGAATTCAAGGCCGCGATAGAAGCGCTCATTGAGCTCAACGGATGAGGCGGGAAGTTCTTCTATGAGTTGGAGAATTTCTCGTTGGTGCTCAGGGAGGATCGCTGGATGATGGGCCCAGGCCCGTGCTTTTTGCAGAATTTCAGGAGACATAGATATATCCTTGACGCATAGCTAAAAACATCAGGAAGACTTGTCGAGGACGGCCTTCCTCTCTATATTAAAACCACACTTTAGCATGTCCGGAGTAATCATGGCGAACCCCAAGAAGAAGCACGAAAAAAACCTGCCCGGCGCTTTCTATTGCACTGACCCGGATGATGATGGGGGCGAGGGCTGTATCGCTTGTAACGTTTGTTACTCTGGTGCCCCGGAGTTTTTCGCAGAAGACGATCATGGCAATGCCTACGTTAAAAAACAGCCATCCACGGCGAAAGAAATCGAGCTGTGCCAAGAGCAGATCGATGCGTGCCCGGTGAACTCCATCGGTAAGGATGGCTGATCGTCACGATCGGATTCCTTTTTTTCCGCGCGTTTAGCGAATCACGTTATAATTAAGAAAATCTTTTCCAAGGAGAGGGAATGAATCCATCTATTGTGGAGGTTGGCGCTACCGTTATTTTTGCGCTCGCCATCTTGCACACATTTCTCGTGTCTAAATTTGCCGAAATGGCGCACCACTACCCAGAAGGTTCCATGGGAGAAAACATCTTCCACTTCCTCGCGGAAGTTGAAGCCGTGTTTGGTATGTGGGCGGCCGTCTTCTTGATTTTCATGGCATCTGTAGAAGGCCTTGGACGTCCGATCCCATATCTTGAAAGTTTGAATTTTACTGAGCCTGCGTTTGTTTTCGTCATCATGGCGATGGCAGCGACACGACCAGTGATCAAACTTGCTGAAGCTTTCATCGTTGTTCTTGCGAAGCTCGTTCCATTGCCTAGCAAGATGGCGTTCTTCCTCACGGCCTGCGTGGTGGGACCTTTGCTAGGTTCATTCATTACTGAGCCAGCGGCCATGACCGTAACCGCTTTGATTCTTCAGAAGAACTTCTTCTCTCGTGAGATGTCGACCAAGTTCAAGTACGCTACGATCGGTCTCTTGTTCGTGAACATCTCTATTGGCGGAACACTCACTCACTTCGCCGCACCTCCTGTGTTGATGGTTGCTGGTAAGTGGGGCTGGGGCATGGCCCACATGGCAGGCGCCTTTGGTTACAAAGCGGCGATCGCTTGTATCATCAGTGCCTTGACCATCACGTTCTGGTTTAAGAAAGAACTCACCGGTGACTTCCAGCTGCGTGCTGAAACTGGCGCAAAAATGCATCCGCCAGTGTGGGTGACGATTTGCCATCTTCTCTTCTTGGCCTTCGTTGTTTTGACGGCCCATCACATGGTGGCTTTCCTTGGAATGTTCCTCTTCTTCTTAGGCTTCATGAAAGTGACGGGCGAATATCAAGATGATCGCGTGAAAATCCAAGAATCATTGATGGTCGGTTTCTTCCTCGGTGGCTTGATCGTCCTCGGATCTTTGCAGCAGTGGTGGTTGCAGCCGTTGATTTCAAGTCTCTCAGACCAGGCCTTGTTCTTCGGAGCCACTGGTTTGACCGCAATCACAGACAACGCCGCTTTAACGTACCTCGGCTCATTGGTTGAGTTGAGCGATAGCGCGAAGTACTTCTTGGTGGCCGGTGCGGTGACAGGGGGCGGTTTGACTGTGATTGCCAACGCTCCGAACCCAGCGGGTTACGGTATTTTGAAAGCGAGCTTTGAGGGTGGAAACATTTCGCCGCTTGGTCTTTTGAAAGGTGCCTTGTATCCAACACTCGTGGCGATCATTTGCTTCGAGTTGCTTCCGAGCTTAGCTTAATCTCAAATAAGAAGGGCCCCTTTCGGGGCCCTTTCTTTTTTCAAATCAATTAAAATTCAATGACCGGAACATGGTGAAGCCAGCCCTCAGGCGCTTCCACTCGGCCGGCCTGCACGCCGATCAGTTCATCTTTAAGCTCAAGGCAGAGTTTTCCATCGGGGTCACGCATATGAATGGTGGTGCCGTCTTTAAACTTGAAGCTAGCGATCGGAACGAGCACAGATGCGGTTCCACATACGAAAGCCTCAGTGCAAGCGCCCGACTTAATTTTGCTCATGAGATCGTCGAGGTGAATGCGCTCTTCGACCACAGGCCACTTACGGCGTTGCGCGAGCTCCATCAATGAGCGGCGAGTGACACCTGCCAGGATACTGTCTGACAGGGGTGGAGTGGTGAACACACCATCAATCACAGCGAAGAAATTCATCCCGCTCATCTCTTCCACGTAGGCGTGCTCTTTTGAGTCGAGCCACATCGTCTGATCACAAGACTCTTCGAGTGTGCGTTTGTAAGAGCGCAAAGAGGCGGCGTAGTTACCGCCGGTTTTTGCATTTCCAATACCACCGGTCGCCGCGCGTACTTCATCGCGCTCGACATAAACTTTCACACTTGAGCTTGAGAAGTAGTTACCTGATGGTGATGCCACCACGCCAAAGATGAATTCTTTGGCCGGCTTAATGCCGAGGCCTGCTTCAGAAGCGATCATGAACGGGCGAAGATAAAGTGATTCGCCGAGGCGCTTCGGTACGATGTTGCGTGAATAAGCCGTGATGGTTTCGCAGGCCTCAACGAACATATCCACCGGGTATTCCGGCATCGCCATTCGGCTGGCCGAGAAGTTGAAACGTTGAGCGTTCAATTCTGGGCGGAAGAGGGTGATGTCGCCTTCTGGATGACGATAGGCTTTAAGACCTTCAAAAATTTCTTGGGCGTAGTGGAGAACTTTGGCGCAAGGATCGAGTTGGAGAGGGCCGTATGGCATCAGCGTTGCTTTGCCCCACGCGCCATTTTTGTACTCGGCAATCACCATGATGGGCGCCATGTACTTACCAAATCCTAAAACTTGGTCTGTTACGGTGTATTTTTTAATCTTCTCGACCGCTTCTGACTGGATTTCAATTCTTTTCATGCGTTACCTCATTCTATAATCAGGGGCATCTTACACTTTTCGGGAGCGCTCACGGAATGAAAAACCTGAAAAACCTTTCTCTTTCTGGCCTGATAACTCTAGGCATTATCGTGGCCTGTTCAATGGGGTACGCGGGGGCGCCGGAGGGCTCAGCATTCCGTCGTATCATGCTGCTTTTAGGTGGCGATGTGATGGGAGGAGGTTATGTCCAAGCTTTGACTTACTTCGCCTTTTTCCTCGCGCTTTTTGAAACCCGCGCCAAAATAAGAAAAATCTATCGTGAGCGGCGCGCTTTTAGCATGAATGTCATTCCCACCAATGAAAAAAACGTGTTTTTGCCATCTGACATTAATAATTTGAAATTCAAATTGGTGGAACTCGCTCGCAAAGATAATTTCATTCTGATCGATTTGCTGAAGAAAACCTGCACGAAATTTCGTAGCGCAGACAACATGGGCGAATTGATCGATATCGTTTCCATTCAAGTGGAAATCTATCAAGACAAAGCAGAGTCTGAGCAATCCGTGATTCGCTACCTGGTGTGGGTGATCCCATCTTTAGGCTTCATTGGTACCGTTATCGGAATTTCCATGGCGCTCGCCATTGCGAACTCCGGTGACATGGAGGCTATCACCACAGCACTCGCGGTAGCGTTTGATACAACACTTGTAGCGCTCATTCTTTCCATCATCATCATGTGGTATTTGCATGACATGCAGGAACAGAGCGATCGTTTACACTCTGATCTCAAAGAGTTTGTGATCGAGAATTTCATTAATAAGATTGAGCTGAACTAGTATGGCGAGACGCCGCGAAATTAATGCCTTCAGTTTATCGTTCCTCGATATTATTTCGGGTGCGCTAGGCGCGGTCATTATTTTGTATGTCGCAGTTCCTAAATCGAATCCCGCCGAAAAGAAACTGGAAGAGGCCCTTAAAACAGCACAAGTGAAAGACACGCAGATCGCAGAACTGAAGTCTGAAATTGAAAAACTGCGTGAGTTGCAGAAGACCGCGCAAGATGCGATCACGGAAAATGAAACCCTGAAAGCACAGATCGCTGCCACTCCTGAACCTGAGCCGAAGACCGATGAAGGCCAGGGTCTTGAAGTCGGTTTCAAGTTTAAAGGAAAAAACATTATCTTCATCATCGATACATCCTTGTCGATGCTGACGGAAGATCGCATGGGCCAAGTGAAAGCTGGACTGAAGATGCTCATCACGTCGATGCCGGCCGGCTATAACGTCGACATTGTGCAGTTTCCCAACGGCCGTCGCAGTGCTTATCGCCCGCTATTCAAGGCGCTCAAGCCTCTTAACCGCGAAGCCAAGCTCGACATCTTTGATTTTATCTACGCACTTAAACCCTTGGGCGCAACTCCCACGCGTGACGTGCTAAATTTTGTTTTTAAAGAATACGTAGAGGTGAGTGACATCGTGCTACTGACCGACGGTGAACCCAGCCTGCATGAATCAGCGTTGAAAGATGACATCTATGAGTTGCTGAATCACGTTGTAGGTCTTAATCGCGTGGCGAAAATCCAGATCAATACCATCGGAGTGGGGCAGGAAGTTCTCCACGATAAGACAGGTAAGCCCTACCAATTCCTCAGGATTCTCGCAGAACAGAACAGAGGCTTCTTCGTCGGTTTCTGAGTCACTTTGTCGGGCATGTCCCAATCCTGCCTTTTGATGACTTAAGTTGCACAAAATCAGACTGCGCGACATGCTTATGGGGTCGTAGGAGGCATAGATGCGTTTAAGTTTAATGCTCGGTTTGTTATTAGCCGGATGCGCCCAAGGGCCATCATGGAGTCCGCAAAAAAATGCGGCCACTCAACAAGTTCACCAAGAAGTTTTAGCTCAGCTGGAGAGTGAAGGGCGCACACCTGCTTCACCCGCTTTAGAATTGGGAGCTCGACTGAGTGACCTCAATAAAGTGAAGCCAGGAAAATTTGAAATCTACGTCTTTCCTAAATTATCCAACCAAACGCGCAAGTCGTGGGACGGGGAAGATACCTACTTAGGAAAACCACAGGCCTTTGAAGTTTCAGTAGTCGCAGAAAATCCATGTAAGCAGTTTCTTCAGCGTGGACTCTTCGCCAATCTTAAACCGGTTCAGGCGTTTGCAACGAATCTCGCTCAAGGAGATCGTCGTTGTGCCATCCTCGAATTCACTGACAAGCGCCTTCGTCAGCTCGATCGTGCGCGCCTAAAGCGAAATGATGTCTTGATGACCCGTTTGTTTATTGATGACGCTTATCACGTCCACGCCACTGATCGTGTGATTTATGAAACCGCCAATAGTGTTCGCACAGTTCGGGTCGTGAACAGCGATGATGCTGGCTACAATGCGGCCTTCACTGGTCTCTCACTCTTTCCAGTAGATCTTCCGCCGAAGAAAGCTTCGTACTCGACTGGAATTCTCGCCGAGAGTTTCAAGAGTATTGATGGAGTGGCGGTTTACCAAGTTCGTCGTCATCATTTAAAGACGTTCTCGGTTCCACAATGTCAGGGTGGTGTTGTGAGCTATAACGATGAATACGGAGCGAAAGCGAAAATCGGCTTCTGTGCTGGTCTTCCTTGGCCTAGTTTTTCTGAGAATGCCCGCTTCATCTCTGTCACCCAGCCTTTGAGCGTGGGAGGTGCACGATGAAAACTTTACTCTTCTCACTGCTTGCACTGTCTCTTTCTTCTTGGGCGCAAGACACCGGGAATTTTGAGATCTATCAGAACAACTTCAAAGATATTTATAACAAATACCGTGTGGCTCAACCGAAGCTCACTCCTTGGGCGGGCAGTTTCTTTCCTTATGGGAGTCATGGAACGGCCGTGAAGCTTGATGCGGCCGGAGATGCAGCAAGTAATGGTAAGTCACCAATGCAGACCTATGATGCTGTTGGGAGTCTAGCGGGCCAAGCCCACGATTGGGAAAAAGAAAATCACAGCTGCGAAAACTACAGCGGCGAGACGAAATCTTCGTGCGAGAGTTGGTGGGGCCATTGCAATGGTTGGTCAGCGGCGGCCGTCAAAGAAGCGGAGCCGACTCGTGCAGTAAAAGTCGGCACGCGCACGTTAAGTGTGGCGGATCAAAAAGGGATTCTGACTGAGCTTTGGCTTTCCTCAGGAAGCCTCAATGCTGGCTGGACTGATAAGAGTAAGAAGAACGGCGCTTGGGTCCATGATCACAACCGACCGACAGAATCTTATCGGAAGTTTTGGGACGTCAGTCCCCGTGCGTTCTTTTTGATTTTCACAAACACGATCGGCGCTGAGAAAACGGGCCTGGTCGTTGACCGCTTTACCGGCGACGAAGTGTGGAATCAGCCAGTGGTAGGCTACCGTATTCTGCCTTTGCGTGCGGAAGACATTACTGAAGTACGCGATGGGAGTCACCCTTACTGGTCAGTGAAGACTCGTATAAAGTTCTTCTGGGCCAATGATTTAGGAACTCCAGCAGGTCACGTAAGTAAGCCATTTGATATTAATAAAATTAGCGATGAGGAAGATGTTGAGTACTTGGGCCAAGACTACGAAGGCCGCTTCTTGGCCTTCCGACTCAATTTCGATGCTCCCGTGAAAGTTTCAGCTGATGGTTTGAAAGTCGTTTCAGCGGGCCGCATGGTGGGTGATGGTTTGTGGGATCACCAAGAGAACTCACGCAACTTCACGGCCGATGAACTCAACGGCACACATCCAGATTTTATCTGGCTTCCGACCGATCCGATTCAAGATTACAACGGCTACGGCAATCCATTTATGGATGCTCGTATCGTCGATAAGATCACCCGTCAGCAAACGGTTCAGCCGACGCCAGCGCCAGCGACATTGAAGCTCGTCTTCAGTGCCCGCGCTTTTGCGACTTTGACTCCAGACGCGATTAAAAAAGATGTAGCGAAAGTTATTCGCCGTGAAAGTATTCGTCATGCGATCTATCTCGCTGACATTAAGATCACGGCGTCTCAGGTTGTGGTGGGTGTGCGTTTCGCGGAGAAGCCGGATGCGGCCTCTCTGATTGCACTCTTCAAGGCCGCGGGACTAACGATTCAGGTTCAGTAAAATTATTCGTCGACTTCTGTTTTGATAAGTTTGCCGTTGGTTGCGTTTACAATGTAATCAACGGCGGCTTTCTTCTCCACACCTTCCAAATCATAAACCCAATCACCTTCTTCGTTTTCTTCGAAGGTCCATTCACCTTGTAGCGTTTTGCCACTTTTTTTGAGCGAATCTACCGCCATTTTGAGTGTGATCATCTTGTCGCCAGGCTCGAAGACGTCGCCTTTGTCGGCGGAACTTCCATTGGCTTCTTCCATTTCTCCGTCGCCATCGAGTCCGATTTCGACAACGGTTCCGGCCTTAGTGGTGACTTTGATTTCATCAGGTTTTTGCGAGAGGATTTTCCCTCCAGGGACGAGCTTGGTGGCATCTGTACCTGCGTGTGCGAGAGAGAAAATGTGTAGAAAAATAGACAATAGGACAGTCATGGCCTTCTCCTTGCTCATATACACCTAATATTAGGTGAATCCTTAATTCCTGTCACCGAAGCGATTGCGTTATGGTAGGCTGGCGCCATGAAGGCACTTAACCTCACATCATTTATGCTATTCCTCATGGTCTCCCTGACCGCTGTGGCCAAGGAGAAAAACATGAATTGGGATGATTTCAACGCAACGGTAGGGATCGAAGTCAAAAAAATGAACTCACAAACGGTGTGTACCGGTGTGCTCATTGGCCCAAAGATCGTACTCACCGCTGCCCATTGTTTAGTTGGGCTTAAGTCCTCACGCTCAACCACTGCTGAGGCCATGGGTGAAGCCACTCAATGGGTCGACTCGGTCCGTTCAGTCATTCACCCGAACTATGATGGCAACGCGCCAGGGCTGAGTGTAGACGTGGGTTTACTTTTTCTTGCTCAACCCATCACAGGCGTCAGCTATGCTCTGCACGGAAATTTCGACATGGGTCATCAGTGTGAACGCATTGGTTATGGTGGTCGCAAAGGTAAGAACGTCCGGACTTGGCTGACCTCTTTCCCACAGATCCTTCAAGGGACTTCTCTGCGTGTGCAAGATGCCCTTGGCGTTTTGGGCGACTCAGGTGGTCCAGTTTATCAGAATCTTCCAGAAGGCATGCGCTTGATTGGTGTCCATACTGGCCGTGAATTCGGTTGGGGTGGTTACTTGAACGATGTCTCGTTTGTTCAACTCCTCACGCCAGAAATCTGGGCCTGGGTACAATCACAAGTTCATGCGCCGTAACGTTCCCAAACTTTATTTCTTCAGCTTCTTCACGATGTTTTTCGTTTCTATTCCCGTATGGGTGCCGTATTTCCAAGGTCACGGTTTCACCATGCAGGATGTGTTCACCGTCCAAGCGATCTTCGCACTTGCGGTAGCACTGTTCGAAATCCCCAGTGGCTATTTCTGTGATCTCAACGGCCGTCGCAAAACTCTGATCGCCGGTGGTGTTTGTTACGCCATTGCCTTCACTTGGCTGGCCTTTGCCCACACCTTTATGGAAGTGGTGCTGTTTGAACTCGCAGCTGCGCTGGCTTTCAGTCTAATCTCAGGGGCGGACGTCGCCTTGATGTACGAGAGCCTCGATGAAAATTCCGATCGCACTCTCAAGGCCCGCTCTCTAGGAAATATGCAGTTCGCCCAACTTATCTCGGAAGCTTCCGGTGCTGTTTTGGGAGGAATGCTCGCGGCCTACTCATTGGCGCTGCCATTCCAAGTGCAGGCAGCGGTGGCGTGGTTTCCTCTCGTGATTGCCTTAACTCTGGTCGAGGGTAACAGCACCAAGATGACGGGCTCTCATCGCGAAAATTTCATGCGGGTGTTTAAGCATCTCTGGACCTCTTCGCCTGAAATGCGTCGCAGTTCGATGAATCTACTGGTGTGGGCGCTCTCTACATTTTTTGCAGTGTGGATGTTACAGAAGTACTGGGAGCGTGCGGATATTCCTATCGCTTGGTTTGGTGCGCTCTGGGCGGCGGGTAATCTCGCGGCGGCGATCGCCAGTAAAGCAGCAGCACCGATGCGTGCCAAGTGGGGCATCAACGCCACCACACTTTTTGCCTGTGCATTGCCCGTGATTGCTTATTTAGGAATGGCCAGCCTCACGGGGTATACCGGTGTGGCGTTGGGATTAGGACTTTATCTCGGTCGTGGATTTATTCAGGTCATCATGCGTGAAGAGTTCAATCATCATCTGCCCAATGAATTCAGAGCAACAGCGAACTCTGTGCAAAGTTTTATGTTCCGGATGGTCTTTTTTATTCTGGGCCCGGCCATCGGTTGGTGCATCGATCAATACGGCGTTGACCGTGCACTCGGGATAGCAGGTGTCGTCTTCGCGCTTTTCTATCTCGGATTGTGGCGGCAGCCTAAAACTACATAAGAGGCGCGTCGGCGTACTCAGCTAAATCCCAAACACTGTGGAGCTGTTCCATAATATCCGTGATCAACACGCCGTTGAGATGATCGTACTCGTGTTGTGAGATGATCGCTTTAAAGCCTTTCACTTCTTCAGTGATGTAGTCACCATTGCGATTGAGATAGCTCATGTGCAATTTCTTAAAGCGCTTCACGCGCACACTGTTGCCCGGAATGGAAAGGCAGCCTTCCACAGAATCCTGTTGGCCGGCCGATTCAATGTACTCAACCTTGGGATTAATCACCACAGTGAGTGGAACACTGAGTCCGCTTTTCATCACAAAAAGACGCATAGACTGATTCACTTGAGGTGCTGCGAGGCCAACACCACCCGCTTTTTTCATGGTGTGAATCATGTCATCGATCAACGTTTGTACTTCGGGGCTGCGGATTTCTTCCAAGGTCAATTCGCGGGCGATTTCACGCAGAGTGGGGTGTCCAATCTGAATGATCTCTAGGCGTGTTTGCGCCGAGGCAAAAAGAGGGAGGGCAGCAAGAACAAGAGTCATAAGGATATTTTTCATGAATAAAGCCTAGCCATAAAAATGCTTAAAGCCAACGAACGCTGTCTCTGGTTAAAATTAGGCTATGAATTTCAGCATTCTCTACAACTTGCATCATCGTGACTTGGTAGTCTGTGAGATTAAACGCTTAGGTCTTGCTGCAGATGCTCCGCCCTCAGAAGTCTATCAATGGCTTGTTCTTCGCGGAGACAAAGTCCTTCCTCTAGATTTCAAATCCATGTTGCGCGGAGAAACAGAGCGCCGTGAGTTTCTCGAAGGCTCCCTAAGTTTTAATCAAACTCAAGGCGAACTTAAATTTTTGGGGCATGTGTTTGATCTGACGGTACAAGAGGCGACTGCGCAGAGCAAACAGGTCATTCAAGCGTATCTGAAGGAAGAGACGCCGTCTGGCTTTCGCGCCCTTCGTCCTGCAGATATTCACTCTTTTTATAAATGGCTCGCCGACCCTGAGGTCATTCGCTATTCGCTGACCAAGTTTCATACTTTTAAGAGCGAGAGCGACATCGCACGCTGGTTTTACGACACACTCGCTGATTCGAAGGTTTTTCAGTGGGGGATCTTAGATGAGAGTGGGGAAAAACTCATTGGTTATGCAGGGATCTCTGGTCTGAATGCAGTTGATCGCAATGGAGAGTACTTCATTCTGATTGGCGATAAAAATTTCTGGCGACAAGGCATTGCGACCCGCGTGACTCCACAAATCGTAGAACTCGCCTTTGAGCAGCTCAAGCTCCATCGGATTTTTCTAACGGCTTCCAGTGAAAATCCAGCGGCTTTGAAAGCCTATGAGCGAGCAGGTTTTGTGCCGGAAGGACAAATGCGTGAGGCGTTCTTTCGTGACGGAAAATTCTCCGACAAAATTATCATGGGACTTATAAGCCAATGCTGAAATCAATTCGTCTCCTGAGGGAAGCCCTTAAGCCAAGTCTGACTCAGTCAGACTTGCTGACGATCTTGCAGGACATGAATCCAGAGAATTCAATCGATGAAAGGGTCTTGGCACTTAAGAACTTGATGAGCTGGATTCGACTGCCTGTCAGACGCCAGAATGCAGAAAATGAACTTTCTCATGTCGACTCCAAAAATATTCGTTTCAAATTCTTGATACAGTTTTTCACTCACCATGAACGTGAAAAGAATTATTTTGCCAGTAATCTCAAAGAACTCTTGGCTCAAGGTGTGGCCGTGCGTTTGTACTGCATGACAGGCGTGGCGGAGAATACCGGGTTCTTTAGTGAACTGGCCGATCGTTTGGTTCTTCGGATGCTTCCTCATGTTTACAGCGAGCGGGATCTTGCGGAACTATTTAAAGTCATTTTCACGGAAGAGGAAGATGCGGAGTGGTTTGAAAAGTCCGGTAGTATCATCCTGCCTCCCATTATGGAGATCATCTCTCAACAGCAGATTCCCTTAGAAGGGTTGAGTGAAGAAATTAATGAAGCTTTGATTATTCTTGGAGCGCAGATTTCCTCGCTCGGTGTTTCGAAAGGGATGCGTCGTCGTTTGCGCATGCAAACGCTCTCTGACTCACCTTTTGTACGTTTGAATAAGATCATCAACAGCGCCACACGCTCGAACCAAGATATATTAGGTGAAGTGGCGGAGTGCCAGTTGAATCTGGCCCGTATTCGTGATCGTGCGGAGGCGTCAGGCGTTTCAGTTGATTTGATTTATAATCTTGAGCGCCTCAATGCTCTTCTTCAGCGCGTGGAACTTCTCGTTCGTATCCTCGAAGTGAATCCCAATGAAAAGTCTCCTATGGTCTCTCATTTCATGGGCCATCTTATCCGTGCAGAGATCCAGCGTTTAGGGGTGAAAGATTTCCTAAGCGAGCACATGAGTATGCTCGCTAAAAAGATCGTCGAACGGGCCGGTGAGAAAGGTGATAACTACATTGCCAGTACCCCCGAGGAAAAGAATCATCTCTTCGTGGCGGCGGCTTGGGCCGGAGTGCTTACGGCATTCACTGCGATCACAAAAGTGTTGATTGGCTACGTGAGCTTCCCGTTACTCTTTGAAGGTTTCTTCTATTTTGCCAACTATGCCTTGGGCTTTTTACTCATGCAGCGCTGGCACTTGGCGCTTTCCAGCAAACAGCCGGCGTTCACGGCTTCAGCGCTTTCGCGAAAGTTCGAAGACTTCATGCAAACCAAAGAGCTGGGTGATGTGACGAGCGAAGTGAAAAAGATCGCCAATTCACAATTTATCGCCTCCCTTGCGAATCTGTTATGGGTTGTCCCGACAGTCATGGCATTGGATTGGTCTTACTATCTTTTGAGCGGTCAGCATTTAGTTTCTGAATCTTATGCTCGCACAATCATCTCCAAGCATGGTCTCTTCACCAGTGGCACTGCCTTCTATGCGGCGTTTACCGGTGTATTGTTGTGGCTGTCGAGTGTTGCTTCGGGTTGGGTTGAGAACTGGATTGTTTTCCGCAATGTCCCGCAGATGCTGAGCGAGAGTTCATTTTTAAATTCTTACTTAGGCAAAGAGAAAACGCGTAAGTTCACCACGAGTTTTGCACCCATGATGGGAGCGGCGGCCGGTAACTTGGCCATTGCTTTTCTTTTGGCGTTCCCGCTGATCTTCGGAAAATTTACCGGCCTTCCTCTTGATATTCGCCACGTTACGCTTGCGGCCGGCACCATCACCTTAGGTCTTAATTCGTTGCCTTGGACGTGGGACATCGTGCCTGTGGTTCTATCTATGATGGTGAGTGTGGCAGTTATGGGTGTATTGAACTTTGGTGTGAGCTTCTACTGCTCAATTCGTATGGCCGCTTTGGCCCGCGGAGTTCCGCCGCGCTATCTCAAGGTGATCTTTAAGTACGCGTTTAGGCGCTGACAAAAAAACTCAAGTAATAAGACTAAGCAGCCGAATAGAGAACTATGAAACTGCTTCTTCCGCTGTTTATACTCGTTTCTTGCGCTCATCAACCACCTGAAGTGATTGAGAGACCGGCGTGGGTTGAGGCCGTTCGTACGGGCGAGGAAAGCCTCAAGGTCTTTCACGGCGATAAGATTTACTACCGTCGCATTGCGGGCTCAAGTGAGCTCTCCAAAGAAAAATCCTGTGAGCTGGCCGTGATCAGGGCCGAAGAAGATATCAAAAAAGAGTATCCGCTCTTTCCTCGCATTCCCTTCAATGTGGAAGTGCTGGTCTATGATCGCGAACATAAAGACTGCGCCGTCACGGCCTCTATCGATTCTCAGCTTGAGAAACGCTATGAAGAAGTGAAGTCACAATACATGGCCACTGTTTTGCGCCAAGAAGAGTTGGGTTCAAAAGAGCACATGACTGAGGATGAAGTGACCGAGATGCTTCAGATGCGTGCTGAGACCGCCACACGCTATGCTCAGGTCGGACTCACTAAAGACGAGTTCGAGAAATTCACCAAAGACAAAGTGTATCTCAGTGAAGGCGAAGGGGAGTGTGAACGAGTTTTCCGCGCGCCGGCCTATTCCAATCACGGCACGACTCAGGTGTGCTGGAAGGGTGAGCATGTCGTCGGCTATTGCACGACGACGAATAATACTTGCTGGAAGAAAACGCCCTAGTCGATGTTGATAATCGCCAAGCGCGATTTTTTCTTCGGATCAATCACCGCCGTTTTAGTCTTGTCATCAATGGTGCCCACCAGGCCGAAGTCATTGTCATTGATGATGGCGATGCGATGGGCATCTATCATGATCATGCCTTCAACTTTATCCGCAAAGTCATAGCCGGCCTTAACCAGATCTAAGAAGAGGCGTTTTTTGGCGACACCTTTCTGTGGTGTCTCGTTGGGATCAATTTCATAAATACGGTGAAAGCTCTCTGGGCCAGTTTTACTGTTTTGTTCTAGAACAAGTAGCTTGCCCTTCGTGTGAGCAAGATCACCGATTTTGTCGGCATCCATAGACTCAAGGGGGTAGTAGAAACTGCGGGTCACACGTTCTTCGTAGGGATCAAACTCCGTAATAAGGATATTCTTTTCGTCCGCCGGTAGTGGACTTTGAATGGCGACGTAGATTTTTCCCGCCAGGCAGGTCATGCCTTCAAAGCCGCGATTCATTTTGCGCGTAAGCAGCTCTGTAGGAAGGACGTCTTTTACAAACGCTGGGCGTTTCCCTTTGGCAAAATAACCTTGCGGAACATAGCGAGTCACCAGCTGGCCTTTGCGATCAAATTTCAAAAGTGAGGGGCCGTATTCTTCAGCAAGCCAGATATGTTCCCCAGCAAAACAGATGGCCTCAGGATCAATGCCCATAGGATCGAGTGGCAGAGTTGTTCCATCGAGGGCCACAGGAGTTTCATCCCCGATCCGTCCCTTGGAAGGGAGTACATTCGGTAGACCGCTCATCGGTTTTCCGTCCGGAAGAGTCAGCGCGATGGTTTGCATGTAGCTGGCATAAGGGCGATCGAGGCCAATCTTGAATTGAGTCAAACGAGGCTGGAAGGCAGGATTCACAAATGGGCGGTTGTTATTCTTGTCAGCGTCGGCGTTGGGGCCTCGGTCGGTATGGGACCAAAAGATATAATCGCCTTCGGCAGTTTGACCTTCGTAAGTCAGACCTGAGAAAGCCTCGATGGAGACCGGTCCTTCCATGCGAGTTGGAAAATCGAAGAATTGAATTTTCATCACTGAACCTGTTGTTGAGCTATGGCCGCAACTAAATACGAGAGCAAGCAGAGGGAAGAGGAGAGTTTTCATTAATTAAAACTTGTTCAAGGTGAGGAGTCTTTTGCTAAACACGGCATTCTGTTTGATTTCTTGTGCCGCGATGGCCTGGAAATCTTTGCAGTTCATAGGTCCGTTGCGATCCATGGCATTTTTTTTCAATTCAAGATTCGCAGCGTCTAAATCAGCGTTCAACTTAGCGAGTGCTTTTGTATCAAGCCCTTTCGCGTGCCCGGTGTTGCCGAGTTCTACCAGAACGTTCGCGGCCAACATGGTATCAAGTAAGGAAGGCTCGACTGTGGCGACTTCAGCGACGTAAGACTCAATTTGTTTTTTTGCCAAGGTGATGGTGCCACCACTCCAGCCGAAATGCTTCATTCCATGGGTGAGAGCGCGGAAATAATTAAAGATCTCAAATGAGTTATTACAAAAAGCATCAGCCGCAGAGTTGTTTGCGAGCTGTTTGCAATCTTTGAGAATATTGATTCGTGCATCTTTGTTGATTTTGAAGCCCAATTTTTTTACATCAAATTTTTTGATGAACTCGAGAGCTTTCTTTTCATCTTTGGCCATGCGGTAAGGATGAGTTTCGTTACCCGCCTTCGGGTCTTCGGTGATGGCTTTGCTTAAGACTTCATTGCTGTAATCGCGGCACTCTTTCATGTTCGCCGAAGCGACGAAGCTTGAAACGAGAAGAAGAGTGGTGAAGAGAAATTTCATGCTTAAAGCTCCCAGGTATGAGTGCTTTAACCTTAACCCAAGTCAGTGAAAGAAGTAATAGGTATAGTACTTCTCATCGCGCTTCCAACCGAGCTTTTCATAGAGTGCCTGAGCATTTACGTTCGTGAGAGCTGTCTGCAAAGAAAGATTACGCGCACCGCTTTCACGAGAGAATTCCATGGCGCGCAGAAGTAATGCTTCACCACATTTCATCTTTCTGTGGTCCGGGGAAACATAGAGATCGTTGAGCACCCACGTGGGCTTCATGCCTACTGAGCTAAAGCTTGGATAGAGCTGCACGAACCCGGTGAGGTGCTGTCTCTCATCGTGAGAAACGAAAATAACAGACTCTTTATTTGACAGCCGTGCGTGAAGAAATTTCGTGGCGCCAGCAATATCTGTGGGCTGTTGGTAAAACTGTCGATAGCCATCAAATAGGGGGGCGAGTTGTGCGAGATCATCTAGCGTAGCAAGTCTTGTGCTCATTGAACTTTCCACCACATGATTCCTGCATCTGAGAGGACGCGTTCTTTGCCAACTGTATCGGTGAAAACTTTCTCAACACCTTCTAGCTCGAGATTGACCTTGTGGTTTAAAAACATCTGCTTGAACTCCGCATGTGGAGCATATTGTTTGACCAGTTGTTCAAAAAGCGAGTTTGAAGAGAGATGTGATTTGTGTCTGGGATAGTTCTGGCGATAGTCTTGCCACTCCGGCATGAGGATTGAACCCTTCGCTACGATATCGTTCCATTCGCCCGTGGGATTAAGGGTCTTCAGTCCACCCGTCGAGACACCCTTGATCGACTGAGGAGAAAAGGCTTTAAAGAGCTGGGCCAGAATCGCCTGATGGTAAGGTTTTAGTTGCGCAAAACTTTCTGTGCAAGGGGAAGTAACTTGTCGGAACTGAAGAGAGACATGTTGCGGTGAAGTCTTGTCCTGCTGTCTCATGGCCGTCCAGGAGATTTCGCAAGTTGGGCTTCTCGCGGAGTAGGTGATTTCTAAATCTGTATAAGCGCCGAGGCCGTAGCTTTGTGTCGTTTGAGTGACTTCAATCGCCGTTTTGTCTTTATTTTGGCAGGACAAGAGCAAAAGACAAATGAGGAAACTGTGTTTTAACATTTTAGAAACACGCCCTTTGTTGAACTTTCAAATCATCTGCACTTTTTTTACTCAGCATCTGGAAGCGTTCAAGTTGTTTTTTCAACTTAGCTTCAGTGAGCACGTACTCGAGTTGATACATTTTATTTTCTTCGGCTTCTGTGATGAGTGTTGTGTAGGCACAGACTTCTGACTTGAAATACTGGTCTGCTGTCTTCACATAGAATTCAGGCTTTTGAGCAAAAACCGAGAACAAATCATAGGTCAGTTTGGTGCGATAATAGGGATCTAAAGGTTTCCTATAGTAATGGAAAAGGGACTGTAATGCTTTGGTATTGCCCTGCTTAGAAGCACCTACAAACGCGATATAGGTCCCGTAGTGTTCTTTATTAGGCTGCTCAAGCTTAAGATAGTTTTTGTCGATAATATCAGAGGCTTGCGCCTGAATGGGCAGAGCTAAGCTAAGATAGAAGAATAAAAAAAGTTTCATTGGGGAACTCATGATTAGAGTTAAGTTTCTAGCTTTCATTATAGTTGTGTCGGCGCTAATAGCAACCGGGTCACATGCACAAAGTGAAGGGAATAACTCAGGCGACGAGGGTGTCGACCAAGAACTTGAGTTTGATGATGAGGACTTTAGTTATCAGCGACCGGACCCTACGACTTGCCCAGATCCAGATCGTGCTGATCGAGAAGCTGTCGTAGATTTGTTTAAAAATATTCGTAATCCATCTGCTACGGTACCAACAACTGTGGCTGACTTCGTTAAACTCCTTCCCGAGGGTATGCGTAGTAACTACGTTGTAATGACTGAGAGTCGTAGCTTTCAACAATCAACTTACGAAGATCCACGCGTTCTCATGAAATCTCAAAACTCAGGTGTCATCGCGAGTTTCACCGGCCATGGTCGTGAAGATGGCCTGCGTGGCACAGAAAAACTAGAGTTCATCGTGTGGAACGGGCCAGAAGCTCGTTATGATTTTTACGAAGTCGACTTCCCCTCAGAAGATCCATTCAAAAATCCGGCCACAATGACTGAGGCACAGCGCCGTCCCGTCGTAAAACAAAACCCTGCTTCATGCTTGAACTGTCACGGTAGTGCGGTAGGAACGGGTGATATGGTGGGCGCAGATGGCCAGCCGAAGTATGTAACAGGTGCCTTAGGCGATAAGGTCCTCGATTCATCAAGTGCTCGTCCGAATTGGGATACCTATAACTTCTGGCAAGGGCAGATGCCGTTTAACCGCGACACACTTTTTAACGAGTCAGAAGAGGCACGTCGCTATTTGGCCCTCGTGAAAAAAATGGAAGGCACACCCGTTGCTGGCGAAGAAAGAAACCCACGTCTTGAAGCTCTCAAACCACGTATCTCTTCAGCGGATCTTGAAAGAACGTTGCGTGAAGATGGCCAGTACGCCATTCCTAACTATGACAACTTTGATGGCCCGGGTGTGACTCTTTTTGACCAATCGAGCCGCTTAAACTTCTGCCGCATCGGTCAGAACCTGCGCAAGATGCCATTCTATGAAAATGTAAAATACGCCATTCAAGCCGCGGTCAGCGGCTGTGATATGTCGACGATTCTGCCACCGGAAGCACGCGAATACTCAGACCAATATTTTAAACGTCGTGGGATTAACAGCTATCAGAGCTTAGAAACAGAGACGGGTCGATTACAAATGAGTGTGGCGGATGATAAAGAAAGTCGTCAGCGCCAAACATTCCAACGTCTCTTTGCGCAAAACAATCCAGGGATGGCGGAAGCTGAAATCCTCGCCTTGGTAGAAACAGAACTAGGCCGCCGTGGTCAGCTTGAAAACCGCGAGCTCGATAGTAACGCTCAGCCTTTGTCGGCCTTGAGATACTTGCTTGAGCCTTTGGGAGTCCAAGTCGCCAACTGGTCGATGAGTATTGATCCAGGAACATACAGCTTTGCTGACGTACTTAATCTTTCTGAAGGTGCTTTTGCCAACACAGAGAATCTTAACTGTGAGCAGATGGCGGAGCGATCGCGAACCTCGTTCTTTGGTCGAGTGCCTGCCGAGATTCGCCAAACCTATCTAACGACTTGTGAAGAAGCCGCCTTACCTGTGACGCTGCAAGGGTTTGTCGCCGAGTCTATTACGATTGCGTCCACACAAGTTGAGCAGAATGCACGTACTGTGTTGATGACCTGTAATGGTTGTCACTCGAGCGGCGCAGGTGGTGCACCCAGCATTCCATTCGGTGATATGAATGCTCTTCGTGCTGAAATCAGTTCTTCAGCGAGACTTCCTAACGGTGGTCTCGGCGCTTCTATTATCAATCGAATTAACAAGCCTGAAGGTGAGCGCGGCCATATGCCGATGGGGCCACGTTCATTGACCACAGAACAAAAACAATACGTGCGAGACTTCATTGGTCTTGCCCAAGGTCAGTAAGAGGTTCTTATGAAGTACTTTGTTATTCTTTGTCTGCTGACCTCGGTCGCTTTTGCGAAACCTAAAAAACGCGGCCTCGCCTCGTCGCAAACAATTGAGATCGAAAGATACTCAGGTCGTCCCATCGTCTTTGCCTCGGTCCAATTGGCCAGTGAGGACCTTGAAATGCCCGAGAGTGGAGAGGTCGACCGCAAGGCCGAGTTAGTTTGCAAGGCCTTGGGATACAAGCATGAGCGTGGCAACTATACCCTCAATCAAATGCACGATCGCAAGAACCGCGGCCCGATTTCGGTACACCAACTCATGAACGATGGTTCATTTAAAAGAGTAGAAGCTTCAAAGATGTACAGCTTCAAATCAGTCGTTTGCGAAGCTCCTCTTGAGCCGAAATGCCAAGAAGACCACTTCGATAAAACAGATGTGCGCTTTATTCTTTTTAGCCGCGAGGACTGCAAGTGAAATTCTTTGCCTTCGTCGCTCTCATCATTGCGACGGCGTGTTCACAAGCACCCACCCAACGTACGCCGAGTTCTATCCTTTCAGAATCAACGCGCGTGAGCATGGATAATGATCAGAGAGAAGATCTCTACATCGATGCCAAAGTCCTGAAAGACGAATTGAATGAATACTCATTTAAGGAATTCATTCTTCAAGCGCAGGCGCGAGGTTACGGCAAGATCGTTTTTGATCCGAGCTATAGCTCATTCAAACGTTTCTCAATGACCGATAGCACTTCAATTGCAGGCGACTTTTTCTTGCTCGTCGGAACAAAGTTTACAGGAGACGACGAGACGATTCGTCGCGGTGATTTTGATGATGTCTATGCCACGGCCAAACGCCTTTCATGGTTGAAGTTCCGCGTGATCATCAACTTGGTGGCCTCAGTCGAAGACCTTCGCAGTGCTTTGGCTAATAAAAATCCGACCATCATCACTTGGACCTCTCACGGTAATAAGACAGGCTTCTATGATTTTAACCAAATCAAAGTGCCACAAGACATTTTCAAGAAGACTTCACCGACGGTGTATCAGTTTATTCTGACCGCCTGTAATGGCTTCTCATCTATGCAGGATACCTATAAGCCTCACATTCCCAAGACCATGAAGTACTGGAGCTGGGATCGTCTGGTGTATCACCCGACTGATCTCAAGAAGCTTTTGGAAGACGACACGATCTGGAATCCGTACATGCATTATCCCGGTGAGCTGACGTACAAAAACTTGGTTTGTAAGAAGACAGGTGAGCGCTACCAGATCACACACGCCCGTGAACTGTTGCCTATCGGTGGCGGAACTTATGACAAGCTAGAGACATGCAACTACATCGTCGCCAACAGCAATGAACACTTTGTGTGTTACCGCGAGGCTGAAAAGTGGAACGTGTACAACAAAAAACAGCGCAAGCTCGTTCCAGGTAATTCTTTTGATAATCACTACGACTGTAACAGTCGTATCAGCAACACTTACGCTAAAAAGATCTGCCGCCGTTTGGCCAGTGATGATAAATTTCACTTCATCGATGGTGAGACGAATGTGGCTTCAGCAGAAACGTTTGAAAGCGTAAATTCCTGCTATGAGCACCTTTACACTTTAGGCGAGTGAACCTTTCGGTACTCGCCTAAGAGCACACCAGCAAAAATCAAACCAAGCCCTAAGAGCGCCACTGCAATGGACGTTTTTCGTCCCATGGCATAATCCAAGAGAGTACCCAAGACCATCTGCCCGCTAATGAGAAGTACCGTCGCTTTCATCACTCCTGCGCGAGGGATGATCCAGCTAACAAGAGCGACGAAGAGTGCACCGATGATGCCACCCACATAAGCGTGCGCCGGCGCTTCCGCAAAGAGCTGCAGATCCCAGCGGCCACCGCTAAAAAGCAAGATCACAAAAATAAACAGCGCCCCACCGATATGATTCACGACTGAGGCGCGCGCAGGACCCATGTCGACGCCTAAACGTCCCAGTAGGGTGCGGTTGATGCCCAAAGAGATTCCACCTAAGAGCCCCAGAAATATCGGCCAAGCAAGTTCACCCATAAATGAGGACTCCTACTCCGGCCAAGATCAGCGCCGCTTGCATGAAATCTAAAACCGTTAAGCGCCGGCGAGTCGTACCAAAAAGTCCCAGCGTATCACTCATCCACCCATAGAGAACTTGTCCCAACACCAGGAGGCCAACTGTGCCCGCCACACCGATGGGGCCATTCACGGTGACGCCTACGATCGCCACGGCGATCCCGCCAAAGATCCCTGTGATGTAGGCCCACTTTGGAATATCGCGATGGTTAATGACTGCGCGGTGTTTCCAGAGAACAACCAAAACAAGGGAGGTCGCCAAACCAATGAGATGAATGATGAGACTCGCCTCTAACGGCTGAATAAATTTAGCGAGCATTCCATTGAAAAACACCATGAGGGCCAAAAGCCCACCAGCGCTCAGAGCAAGAATAGAAACTCCCATCGACGACATAACGTCATTTTAGTATAAGGCCTTATGAAATACGATCTCTTTCTCTTTGATCTTGATGACACGCTTTTGGATTTCAAGGCGTCAGAGAGACTTTCATTTTTCTCAAGCTTGCAGAGTATGGGTGTAAAGACCGGTCTCGATGATCTTTTTAATCTGTATCAAGTCGTAAACTCTTCGCTTTGGAAAATGTTCGAGCACGGCCAAACCACCAAAGAGCATCTCAAGGTGGAACGCTTCCGCCAGATCTTCGCAGCTAACAACATTGAGCTTGATCCTGCTCTTGCGAGTTCACGCTATCTCGACACACTTCCTGAAACGGTGGTGCTGATTGATTATGCCGTGGAACTCTGTGAGTGGCTAAGCCAGCGAGGGGAGTTGGGAATTATCACGAATGGTATCCACTACGTACAAACGTTGAGAATAAAAAACAGCCAGATCGCGCCTTATATTAGTTTCGTGAGTGTATCGGAAGAATGTGGTTTTGCGAAACCTGACGTGCGATTCTTTGAATACAGCTCAAAAATGGCCAAAACATTTTCTAAAGAGCGTACACTGGTGGTGGGCGATCGATTAGACGCCGACATTCAAGGTGCGCATAATTTTGGAATGGACTGCGGATGGTTTAATCCAGAAGGGAAAGCGCATCCTCCGGAATTGACTCCGACTTATAATGTGAAAAGCCTTAAGGAACTCCGTGATCTCCTCACTTGAAATTCGCCCCCTTACTCTTGCGGACGCAGGTCTATTTGCTGAGGCCACTGAGATTCTTAATCGCACACAGGGTAGAGATCTTTTCTCGCAGAACTATCTGGCCGATCTTGTGGTGAATTCCAAGGCACGAATTTTTGCTGCTTTCATTGATGGCCGGCTCATGGGACTGGGTGTGGCGCAGATCATCAGTGACTTTAACTACTACCTGCCCTTTGACGAAAACATCTGTCTCGAGCTTGAAGGCAAGTCGGTAGGTTCTTTTTCCACCATGGCGATGCATGAAGACGCGCAAGGGAAGGGCATTGGTCAACAGATCAGTCAGCTGCGTCTGGCCTGGTTGCGCGAGCAAGGCTGCGAAGTGATCTTGGGCAATTCTTGGGTGAGTGGACTGAGGCATACCTCTGATCGGGTCTTTGAGAAGATGGGCTTTCGCAAAATTAAGCTCGTAGAAAACTTCTTTGTGGAATCAAGTCTCAAACAGCCTTTCGATTGTCCTGGCTGTCGTGTCCACCCTTGTTCTTGTGCAGCGATCTTGTACAGGTTAGGCTAATCCATGGCCCTTACTGTAACGCTCTATCGTTTTCAAATCGAACTCTCAGACATACCTCGTGGCATTTACGAGACATTGGATTTTCGTGTGGCCCAGCATCCCTCGGAAGCTTTGCCTTATATGCTTACCCGAGTGCTCGCTTATGCCCTTAACACGCAAGAGGGGTTGGCGTTTGCTCCGACTGGGCTGCATGATCCCGATGCAGCGGCGATCAGTATCGAATCACCGAACGGTGGATTTGAGTTGTTGATCGAGATTGGAAGTCCGAGTGCGCGGAAGCTTCACAAAGCCACTAAGACCGCGCGCAATGTAAAAGTATACACCTATAAAAATCCAGAAAGTCTCATGACCGAAATTCGCACGGAGAAAGTTCATCGTGCCGAAGAGATCGAAGTCTTTTCATTGGCGCCGGCCTTTCTCACCCAGTTGGGTGAGGTGCTTAAGCGCGACAATCGCTGGGCGATTCTTTTTGATGATGGAACCATCAGCGTGCAAGTCGGCGATACATCCATTGCTGGCGAGCTAGGGATGCATCGTCTTTAGAAGAAGTATTTTTTCTAAACGAAGACTTCAATTTTTTAGAAGTTCACATTTGTCTCAGCTAGGTTATCACCTCAATCGCCTATCCATCCTATAAGCTGCCTTTCGGTGGTTGCTTTTTTCTATAAACCTCCTTGTCCATTTCCCATGAGTCGCTGACTTATTCTTAACTTGAAAACAAATTAATATTTTGTCATGACAGGGCGACTCAAACAAATCACGGGAGAGAAAAATGCGATTGACCCTATCATTCCTTCTTCTGCTAGGTTCTGTATCCGTATTGGCGGAGACTAAGAAATCTACGGGGGGGGCCACCATCAGTACAAAGACCGTCGATGAGAATCTTCCGTGGAATTCTCTGAATCGATTTGGTGCGAACTATTTCACATTCTGGGAAGGTCCGAACGTCGATGACGGGCAACAAACTAGAAACGAGCTCGGGCGACCTACCGATGATGGGTTGAATTTTTATCACCACCTCTCATTCACCTACGCCATTTCTAAGAATCTCAATATCGATCTTCAGAACCGCCTTGAACATGTGCATACGAACGAAGAGGAGTGGCGCTTCCAAGGGTCACGGATCGGTGTGAGTGGTACATTGGCCCGTGGTGAGAAGTGGAGCTTGAAGGGGGCGGCTAACACCGACATCCCGGAGCTTAATGGTCGTGATGCTCGTGCTCAAACGGTCATTTTTAATCCAGGTCTATTTGCTGGTCTCAATTACCAGTTTAACTCACGCTGGTCATTTTATTCGATCGTTTCGCCACGCATGTACTTTTACCGTGATGATGATGCTGTCACTGATGAATGGCTTGCCGCTGGGAGAACGCCAGGTGAAAAACGTAAGATCGAGTTCCGTGCCTCACCGACGATCAACTACGCTTTCAACGACAGAGTCGGGATGCGCTCAGGTCTAGATCTTAACTTCCAGCAGTTTGTGAAAAACGATTGGAACTATTTCCGTCGCTGGCCCACGGCCATGAACATCGGTCCAACATTTAACATTCACCGCTCTCTGAATCTCTACACCTTCGTACAAACCTTCCCGTTTGACGGCGGTAAAATAAGAAAAGAGACGACCTCACTGGGCATGTGGATCTCAGGCGTTCTGTTCTAGCAAATTTTCACATGGGTTTTTTGACGAGCCGAAATTTTATTTCTTTGCTCGGCAAGAGACCCATGTCTTCCCAGCCCCGCCGGCGGTAGAGATGCTCGGCCCGCGTTCCCGGTGAAGTGGTCAGCACGATCTCGTGGCAGCCCTTCTCAAACATCCAGGTTTCAAGAAGACTCATGAGCTTTTGGCCAATGCCTTGGCCTTCATACTTCTGATTGATGAAGAGCGCCCATACATCCTTCTGCTTAAGTCGACCGCAGGAGAAGCCGATGACGGTGTCACCTTTCAGGCATACCCACGCTTTACCATCTACAAACATAGCTTCTTCATAGTCTGGAATTTCAATTTGGATTGAAACGAGGGTATTTTCCGTGACGTGATCACGGATGAATTTCATCTGGGGGATGTCTGAAAGCTGGGCTTCGCGGAAAAGAAAGTCATTAGTCATTCTTGTAGTTAAATACACATATACTATTTTGTATTGTTACAGTGGGTTGAGAGGGAGGCGAAAGCGCGTCACCTGGGCTATAGAGTGATAGCATCGGTCCATGACACCCACACCCATTTTGCCCAATGAACGCCAAAAGACCGACGAGAGCCTCAATCTTGAGCGTGAAAAGACCAATCAGTCTCTACTTAAGGCCCGTCATAATACAGAGGAAGACACTGACAAAACGGTGGTGGATGAGCGCGCCGAGGCAGATGAGGCGACGACAGAGTCGCGAAAAAAGGCTGACGAACATCGTGATACGGCCCGTAATTCCCCAAACTATGACATTAAAGATGAGCTGAAAGACAGCGACGAGCGACTTTTAAAAGAGCGCAAGCTCGCTGATGTGGCCATCGAACTAGAGCGCAAGCGTGTCGATCTAACGATTGAACACGAGCGCGAACTCAAAAGCGAAATGTCGATACGAGTCCTTGAGCGAGAAAGAAAGATCACCGATCGAAACTTAGGTGATGAGCGTTTTAAAACAGATACGCTTGTCATGAAAGCAGCCACCGCCCATTCCGTCACTCAAACAGCTCTAACTTCTCGTGAAGAGTTTTTGGCGATTGTCAGCCATGATCTACGAAATCCAATTGGAGCTGCGGCTTCATGCGCAGAGATGCTTCTTGAAGATGCTGCCTTTGAACAGCTGGACCCCGAAGTGAAGCACTGGGTGCATTTCATGAAGCGAAATGTTGATTCATCCCTGCGTCTTATTGCTGATCTTTTGGATGTGGAGCGCATCTCTCAAGGTAAAGTGATTCTCAACCCAAAAACCATGTGTCTCGGTGACATCGTTCGTGAGTCCGTCGAGACCTATGTCCTGGCCGCCTCCGCTAAAACGATTCTGCTTCGCACGACTCCAGCGGACATCAAATGTGAAGTAAGCTGTGATCCGGATCGTATCCGCCAAGTCATTTCTAATCTTGTCGGCAATGCCGTCAAGTTCACCCCGGATGGGGGGATCATTACCATCAACATCAAACCCGAGACCGATAGTGTGCGAATTTCTATTTTAGACACGGGGCCGGGCATTCCGAAAGAAAAGCTGACTCAGATTTTTGATCGCTTTGCTCAGCTGGCTTCTAAGGATCGTACGGGCCTTGGCCTTGGGTTATACATTTCGAAAATGCTGATAGAGGCCCATGGGGGCCAGCTATCAGTCGAGTCTACTGTGGGTGTCGGAAGTAACTTCAAGATAACCCTGCCGCTGCGCAGTTCATACGTTCATTTGACCTGACTCACAAGAGTCTTCAATTTGTTAGAAATCGTAGCGAGTGCTTCCGACGAGCGCAGTGTTTCTTCGCACTTCTGCGCGCTCTGGGTCGCGCCGCTCGAGACCGCTTGGATAACCTGCGCAATGTTTTGAACACCGATCTTCGATTGGCCGATGACTCTTGAAACTTCGTTAGTGGTGGCCGTCTGCTCCTCAATGGCAGCCGCGATCGCTCCCGAGATAGAGTTAAGCTTCTCCATGGCACCTGAGATGCTGCTGATGGCCCCTACGGCCACGGAGGTATTCTTTTGTATCGACCCAATCTTGCTCGTAATGTCTTCAGTAGCTTTAGCCGTTTGCTTGGCAAGCTCCTTAACCTCATTGGCCACAACCGCAAACCCCCTACCTGCATCGCCGGCCCGCGCGGCTTCGATCGTAGCGTTCAACGCGAGGAGATTGGTCTGTTGCGCGATCGAGCTAATCACTTTGATCACATTCCCAATCTCATTCGAGCTTGTACCAAGAAGCTGCATGATTTTGTTGGCCTCGACGGCGTTAGCCAGGGTCGTCTTTGACATCTCCGACGACTCGTTCGAGGAGCGAGAGATCTCGCGGATCGAAGCCACCATTTCTTCCGTAGAGACGGCGACCGTCTGCACACCGACCGAGAGCTGCTCTGAGGAAGACGCGGCGATGATAGAATCTGCTGATGTCTTCTTGGCGTTTTCATTGATCAGGACGGCGTTTTCCTTCAGCGCTTCTGCGCTGATTGCCAGGCCATTGGCCATCTCGTTCAAGGTTGAGATCATGCTATAGAGCGACGTCGAATCCGTCGCAATCATAACGATTTTTTTGACTCGTCCCGTTTCATCCGCTACTGGTGCGTAGACCGCTTGGAGGTAGAGCTCTTTTCCGGATTTGGTGATTTGCTTGTACACACCGCTCGAGCTCCGTCCTTCGTTGAGGTCACGCCACAAGTTGTCGTAGGTGGGAGAATCTACCAGTGACTTGTCACAGAATTGCCGGTGATGCTTTCCGGCGATCTCGCTTTCGTGATAGCCAAAAAGCTCCAGGAAGATCTTGTTTCCTGACAGCAGGTATCCCTTGGGATCAAACTCGTTGTAGGCGAAAGAGCCGTCGATGGCGCGCAAGACACCACGCATGTTCTGGCGTTCCAGCTCTGTCTCCGTGATGTCGTAGCGCACACCGAGGTACTTCTTCGGTTTTCCATTATCGCCGAGGATGGGGGCAATGACGGCGTCGACGTAGTAGGGAGTGCCATCCTTCGCCTTGTTTTTCACGATGCCGCGAAACATTTTACCGCGACCGATGGTGGCCCACATCTCTTTGAACACTTCCTTCGGCATGTCGGGTGAGCGGGTGGTGTTGTGAGGACGTCCAATCAGTTCTTCCCGAGAATACTTCGACACCTCTAAGAACTTATCATTCAAGGAGATGATGTCGCCCTTGAGGTTCGCCTCAGATACGATACTCGTGAGGTTCATGATGTCGGTGCGTACCTTCAATTCGGTTTTGACGCTCGAGATATCCGTGGCGATCTGGATGATCTTGTAGAGCTGTCCGGCCTCATTTCGCATTGGAAAGTAGGAAGACTGTAGCCAAACATCTTTGTTGTTTTTGGTGAGGCATTTAAACTCCCCCGACTGCGGCTCACCCTCTTTTAACCTCTTCCACATTTGACGTTGCTGCAGGTCGTTTGGAGATTCATCTTTCAGAAAGACACCATCTTCACGGTTTAAAATGCCATTTAGTTCCAGATCGAGGAGTTGTAGAAAGGGAAGGCTGGCGTTGGTGATTCGTCCATCCATGTCATATTCCACCACCGCCTGTGTTTGGTAGAGCGCATCTGAGAGAGATTTGTGATCATTAGTGGTGAGGGCTTTCGTGGGCTGTGACATCCTGTCTCCTTGCTTGGTATTCATCTTCCTGATGATGTTAAACATTCTCACAAAGAATGACGGATCCAGGCCTAACTATTAAAGTGATAGAAATCAGGTTTTTCGTGCATCGTAGGTGAGCCATTTACTTGGCTACTCCTTAAGTTTTGGAAATTGCAAAAGCAAAAAATCATTAGGTTTTACTTAATATGTCGAAAGGTTTCTATGGAGAATGAAAACGCCTTCAAGAACATGATCAATCCAACTGTCGTCAAGAAAACCAGTGATGTTTTCAAGATGGCGTATCCATCTTTTGATGAGAAACGATTTCAAAAAGTCTCAGCTGCGTTGAAAGAACTGGAGCTGAAGGCGCGTGTTCTTGCGATTACCGAGGCGCTCAGATCTGAGCTTCCCAAAGATTTTTACTTGGCGGCAAAAATTCTGAACAAGGTTCTTGCTCAAAAAAAACTAACTGGCTTTGAACTCTGGCCAATCTCAGAATACATTTCGCAATTTGGCACTGACCACTTCGATGAATCTTTGGAGTTGATGTATCAACTCACCCAGCAATTTACCTCTGAGTTTGCTATTAGGCCGTTCTTGCTCAAAGACCCCGAGCGCATTCTTAAGAAATTTAAGAACTGGCTGAAAGACGATAATGTTCATATACGGCGTTGGATCTCAGAAGGTACTCGACCGCTGCTTCCATGGGGAGCGAAGATCCCTTCTTTTGTGCAGAAGCCAGCCACCATTCCTCTGTTGGATGCTTTGAAATACGATGAAGAGCTTTATGTGCGCAAAAGTATCGCCAATCATCTGAATGATATTTCCAAGCACCACCCTGATCTTGTGGTGGAGACTCTCAAGGGCTGGGTAAAAGCCGCGCCAGAGACTCACCAGGAGAAGATTCACTGGATCAAGAAACAGGCCCTCCGGACCTTAATAAAAAAGGGTCATCCGAAAGCTTTGGGATTGATGGGGGTGTCGGATAAGTCTGATGTGAAGCTCTCCCAACTCAAATTGAATAAGGATAAGTTTAAGCTGGGCGATACCCTAGAGTTTGAATTTGTGCTTGAATCCACGGGAACGAAGACACAGAAAATCATCGTGGATTATGGCATTGGCTTCTTGAAATCGAACGGAAGTATTTCAACTAAGATGTTTAAGTTAAAAACGATTGAGCTTAAGCCGAAAGAAAAAATCACCATCAAAAAGCGTCACTCACTCAAGGCCATCACTACGACTACGTTCTATTCAGGTCAGCATGAGCTGGTTCTACAGGTGAATGGCAAGATTCTAAAGAAAACGGAATGGCTGTTTAAAGTCTAGAGACTCAACTGCTTGATCCGTTCCAATCTTTTAGCTTCATTCGCCTTGAACCATTCATCTTTTACAAGTTTTTCGTAAGCGAGTGAGAAATATTTTTTGCTTTCAGCTTTGTTATTAAGGACGAGGTAGAGTTCTCCGAGTTCCTCGAACACATAGCCGTCTTGTTCTTCAGGCTCAATTTCTTTTTGAAGTTTGAGAGCTTCGTCATATCTTTGCAATGAACGATAAGTGCGTGCGATACACCATTTGGCGACACGGATGCTTGGGGCGGTTTTTTTGGATTCGCGGAAGGCGAGGGCTTTTTTAAACATGTCTAAAGCTTCGTTGAACTGACCTTGGTCATGATAGGTCCAGCCAATGTTATTGTAGAGGGACCCTAACCAATTGTTTGCTTTTGTATCGGTCGACGCTTCGGCGGTTTTGACAGCTTTAAGATTCCATTCCATCTGTTTATTTGCATCAGCCTCGGCAATGGCCACCATATGAAGCGCATCCACATTCAAATTGTCTTGTTTGGCTTGCGCGGCCAGCTCATGGGCCTTGATAAAAAACGGTGTGGCTTCAGCTTTCTTTTTCGAAGAATTCCAGACACGCCCGCGCTCTAAGTTGTAGCGAATCGAGGCGACCGGAGTTTTGTCGTTGAGGCGCTTTTCGACGTCATTTAAAACGACATGGGCTTCTTCGAATTTTCTTTGTAGGCCTAGTGTGCGAGCGATCTGCGTGAGAATTTGCAGCTCGTGATCAAGGTTTTTGCTTTTCTGAATCTCAGGGAGAAGTGCCCGGAATTTTGTTTCAGTCCCAGGTGCATCGTTGAAATTCCACACTTGTTCAATATCTAGAGGAGTCGCTGCTTGAATGCTCATACTTAGACCTAATAGGATAGTAGTTAATTTCATAATCTAGGTTGTGGAGTAGAGATTTCCTAACGATGCATTCGTAAAAGAAAGACCTGCTCCAACCGGCTGAATGGAATTGATGATAGTCGTTCTTAGAGCACGATCGGCGAGATTCTCAATGACCCATCCCACCAGTTCTTGGGCCGCCAAGCATCCAGCGGCGGTGGCGACATTCCCTTTGTTGATAAAGGGTTTTTCCACAACGGTCACACCGAATTTTTCTAATTCGTTTTTTGCTGTTGGATAAGTGGTGGCTTCGTCACCTGGCTTGATGATTCCTAAGGCGGCGAGTAGCAAAGCTCCTGAACACATTGAACCAATCAGCTGTTTGCTAGGATCGAGTTGGAAGAGTGAAAGATAAGACGCGTCTGTGTTGAGTTTTCGCGTTCCCGGGCCGCTTATAAACAACACCACATCCGCAGAATTCGCCTCTGTGACATGCCCGTGCATTTGTACGTTGATGCCAGTCTGAGAGGTGTGGCTCTTCTCAGTGCCCAGAATTTTCACTTCCCAGGCTTGAGTACGGGCGCGCTTGAGCAGGTCCCACATCAACCAAAGATCAATATCGGTGAATTCATTAAAGGCGATGATCGCGATTTTTTTCATGTCGCTACTTTATGACAATCTGTTTTGAGATGCCTTGCGCGTAGGGTCTAGTGAGAAGTAATTTACGCAAAGCGCAGGTTTGCACTTCGTTGACCATTATCCTAAGCTTTGCCTCTGAAAACCCCTTTAGGAGGCCCCTATGAAATTCATCGTTTTGGCACTTGTCGCCACTTTCTCAATCTCTGCATTCGCCACAGAACTCAGCGCTAAGATCGATCGTACTTTTTGCACGATCAACAATGGCAAAATTGTTCGCACTCAGTTCATGAACAAAACGCGCACAGTAAGCTTCACTGAAAACAAAACTGTAAGCATCAATGGCCTTGAGAATCTCTTGCCAAAAGTTTTGGAAACAGCAGCAGTAACTCCTGCTGATATGGAACAAGACTACGTCTTCACCATGACTCACGAAGGGAAGACTTACTTGCTCAACACTGAAGATTCACCAGAGACTCAGGTGTTGATCCGTTTGATTGCACAAAGCTGCCGCTAGGACTTATGAAGTTTGGTGGATTGTCTGAACAAGAAGTCGCCAAAATTTCAGACATTCTCAATGGGGAAGGGATTCCCTTTTCCATTGAGAGTGATGCGGACATGCATGAGTTCAATACGACCTCCATGCAAAACAATCTCCGCCACTTCACTCCACCGCAAATCTCAACGCACGTTTTAGCCATCATCATTGAAGATGAGGCGTTCCCAAAAATATCAGACACCGCGCGAGCGAAGCTTTTAGATTTTGGCATCACCGATCAGGCCCCAGAAGATTTTCAGCCTTTCACGGGCACTACCATTCACAAAGAACTGGTGGAAGGTCCGAGACGCATGATTGGCTTCAATCTGAAGCATCAGTTGATTGTCGGACTCGTTATGTTGGGCGTGATCTATTTTCTGAAGAATTATTTCTAGAAAATCAGTCTCCAGCGATGAAGTACTTAATCTTCCATTCACCAGAAATCTTTTGAAAGATGACTCGATAATCAGTCGCACTGCGGACCATCGATTTTCGGATGAATCCCACTGACTTATCCGTGAGTGTGACCGCATTCCAGTCTTTTGATTTTTGCTCTGGTGCGAGTTTGAAAATGCCGAAGCCGGCAGGCTGTACCTTTTTTGACTTCATGAAAGGCTTCTCGCGAACGAAGACGTCTTTTTTGATGACGACGATGTGCTCGGTAGAGTCATACTCCGCGGGCCAGTTGGCATAGAGATAGGGACAAGAGAAGTTAGCGGAATTGCCAACGCAGCCGAGAGCGATTGTTTGCTCAAGACGAGACCAGAAGTCAGATTTTTTGTCAGTAAGCTTGTAGTGAAGACTAAATCCTTCGATGGCGGATTTCTGTTCATTGACGCCAAAAGAAAAGCCCACATCAGTCGCGAGCATCTTTTTAATTTCAGCTGGGTCTTTCTCCTTGATCGCTTTCATTAACCTCGCTTTGAAAGTCGCGAATGTTGCATCAAGGGTTGATTCATCCAATGGTTCAAGTTGCGCAACCTGCGCGTGAACAGAATAAGCGAAGACGAATAGCAGTGAGAGAAGGATAGTTTTCATAGCGTGAGTATATGAGGAGACATTCTCATGCTGCAATGTTTCTTCGCAGCGGTATCATAAGAAAGTCTGACGTCACCTCTCGGACAATTTCTTCTCCATATAAAACTAAAATTGTAATAAAATAAATATATGAAATTATCTTTATTTTTGTTCTGTCTCCTCATCGTAGGTGTGGAAAGCTCTTTTGCCGAAATCAAATTTTCTAGCAGTGGTGGGGGCTCAAGCAGCAGTGGCTTCTTTGGTTCCATCGCGGCCAAGGGTGGGCTTGGGAGCGCTGGCTCCGAGGGAAATGCCGTCGAGTCTCGCGATTTTTACCGCTACGGTGGCGAACTCACTGTGGGCTACCGCTTCGGAACTCTCTTATTCGGTGGTTCCGCGGAATACAACCTCTGGAAACAGAGAACGAAACCTTCAGAGGTCGACGACACCAACATGTCGGGTCGTCAGTTGAATGTCGCGCCGATCCTCGGCATTGGCCTTGGGCCCTTCATGTTCCAAGCGAAGACGCACTTAATGTCGTCAGTCACTCTCGACAAGAAAACCAGCGGTGGCGACGAGGTCGTCTACACGTCTCCATCGTTCCCTGCTTATTCAGCACAGATCAACTACCGCCTCGGTGGAAGGTCTTATGTGGGTGTGGAGTACACCAGCATCACCTACGAAAAAGTTGAAGTCGACGGAGAGTCGGCGACGCTCGAGTCAGATAATGAAATCACTTACAGCGGATGGGGGCTCGTTTATGGGCTTATGTTCTAATATGAAAAATTCAATCGTCTTTGCTTTGCTGATGCTCGTCGCTGTTTCATGCGGTGAGAACGGTGGGGATGCGCCGGGAATCGCAACGGAAGAAACGTGTGCTGGGGATGTTGTTGGAGGGTTTTGTTGGTACCTCGCGAGCGGAGTGAGCTGTGATTCAATTTGCTCTACTAATGGAGGCTATAACGAAGCGACCAGAACATATGCGGGCTCTGATGGTACCGACGCCAATTGCGAAGAAGTGGCTGATGTATTAGGTATGTCAGGGACAAACGTCACTGTAGTCGATGCAGGTGTTGGTTCAGACGGGTGGGGTTGCATTTCTGACAATGGAAGCCGTCTTAGACATGAACGTCCAACAAACTCTACGGCCGCTTCTTCTGGAGTTGAGCGGGCGTGCGCCTGTAACGAATAGCGCTTACGACGGGAACTTCTCAAAGCGTTTGATTTTCTCAAGCCCTTCTTCCCAGTTTCTCTGACTCGCGCAGAACACATGGGCATCGGGCCGCTTGCTGATGTCGGTGTCGAGGCTCCCGGCGGGCACCACCAGCAGTTTGCCGCGCATCTGCACATTCGGTAGTGCCGATCCGCACTCCACGCAAAAGCTCTTCACGTGTCTCGTACCCGCAAGATTAAAGGTCTTTACCTTGTCTTCGCCGCTGAGCCAGTGGAGTTTCGCCGTTGTGGAGAAGAGGTTCGCCCCGTGCGCAGACCCCGTGTCTTTCTTGCAGTAGTTGCAGTGGCATAGAAAGAAGCTCTGGAAGTCGCCAACGACCTCGAATGTGATCTGGCCGCAGAGACAGGAGCCGGTGTGAGTGGTGTTCATTTAACTGATTCCTTTAGCAGCACTCTGAATAGCCGCCATGAGTTTTTTCACGACCGGTGTCTGATAGCTCCAGTGGTGGAGATACAGCTCACGCTCGTAGGAGTTGTCTTTATCGAGAATGACTAAGTCTTTGGCCTTGAGCTCTTTCTGGATCTCCATTAACGGCTGCAGACCATAGCCAAAACCCGAGATGAGCGCCGCCTTGATACCGGCGATGGAAGGAATAGTTGTCTTGGGATAACTGGCCGAATAGTTGAAATGTTTTTTGAGGTAAGCGGTATGAAGATCGTCCCTTTCGTTAAAGACGATCGCGGGGATTTGCGCAAAATCAAGCCTCGCCAATCCTTTGCTGGCGTAGGTTTTTTTGAAATCAGGATTGGCCACCATGACATAGGTCATCGTGCCGAGCTTTGTGCATTCATGATTCGAGACCGGAGTTTTCACGATGCCGATGGAGACATCGACTCGGCCAGATTTGAGATACTCGAGCGTATATTTCTCATCATCGATGGTGATGTCGAGGTTGAGTTGTTGAGCGATGTCGCTGTTCTGTAGCACTTTCTTAAACCACAGCTCCAGCGAATCCACGTTCATGGCAATACGCACGGTGGGTTTTTCATGCGTTGGTGTGATGCCATCGAGATTGAGCGCTTCTTCTAAGGTCAAAACCTTGCGGTAGTGAGAAAGAATCTTCTCTCCAAGCTCGGTCGCGCGGTAGGGAAGCTCTCTAATGAGAAGTCTTTGGCCGAAATGGACTTCAAGCTGATTGATTCTTTGTGAGATCGCCGATTGAGTGACGAAGAGCTCTTTTGCAGCTCTTTCAAAGTTCTGATTGCGGATAACTGATTCGAGTGACCTAAGTGCGACATAATCCATTTTGCCATCATAAGCCAATCTTATGACTCATAAAAGTTATTAATTTTATTAATTTTTAGGTCAGAGCTAAGATGGCTTCATGGAAAAATCACCTTTAGTATTTGGTCTTATACTTCAATCAAGCATGATCCTGGCCCTCGGGGCGCAGAACCTCTTTATCCTAGAAAAGGGGCTCCTGCGGGATAGGTCGTTCTTAGTGGCCGCCATTTGCTCGGTGTGCGATGTCTCGCTCATTATGCTCGGCGTACTTGGCGCCGGGGCGTTCTTCGCTCAAAACGAGACTCTGTCGATCGCTCTGAAAGTGGCCGGGTCTGCTTTTTTGTTTAAATATGCCTATGACAAATTTCGTGAGGGCGGGAATATGTCCCTCAAAACCACCAAGCTGGAACTGAAAGAATCCTCATTACGCAACATTCTGTTTTCCACTCTCGCGGTGAGCTTGCTTAATCCCCATGTCTATCTGGATACCGTGGTGTTGATTGGAGGCTACTCAACTCAATACGCTACGACCCAGGAGCGCGTGAACTTTGCCATGGGCGCAGGCCTGTTCTCCATCATTTGGTTTTTTTCACTGAGTTTTGGAGCGAGCTACTTTAGTGATGCTCTCAAAAAGCCCAAGACCATGAAGATTGTGAATTATGGGGCTTCGGCCATTATGAGTTACTTGGGAGTGGGGTTGTTATTGTCTATTTAAGGGGAGTGTTGACAATAAACCGACCGGTTGGTATATTTGTTTTATGGCTCGCCCCAAGAATGACCAAAGCAAAAAGCCCTCCCGTGAGCTTCTCCTAGAAGCTGCCACCGATGTTATCCGCACAAAGGGATATACATCCACCACGGTGGACGATCTTTGTGCCAAGGCCGGAGTGAGTAAGGGCACTTTCTTTCATAACTTCAGCTCTAAAGAAGAGCTAGGTGTCGCGGCCGCGAACCGTTGGTCAGAAGTCACCTCAGAGTTTTTTCGAACCGCCCCTTATCATCAGAAGAAAGATCCACTTGAGCGCGTGCTCGGTTATGTCCGCTTCAGAAAAGAGATTCTGCAGGGAGATATTCCCGAGTTCACATGCCTCGTGGGAACCATGGTTCAGGAAGTCTATTCAACACATCCCGAAATTAATCAAGCGTGCTTCAATTCTATTTTTGGCCATGCCGGAGTGCTGGAAGCTGATATTGCTGCGGCCAAAAAACTCTACGTTCCTAAGGCAAAGTGGACTCCCAAGAGTCTTGCACTCCACACACAGGCGGTCATTCAAGGCGCCTATATTTTGGCGAAAGCCAGTGGCGACGTGAAGAACGCGGAAGATAGCGTCGATTTTTTAGAGAATTATATTCAGCTACTTTTTGAGAAGTAGAACCACCTCCCTGGAGAATAAATGAGCACAACCAAAATTTCGATTGAGACAATTGTTACCGGAGAAACAAAGAAGGTCTGGGACCTCTGGACTAGACCAGAACATATCATTAAATGGAACTTCGCCTCTCCAGACTGGCATTGCCCAGCTTCTGAAAATGACCTAAGAGTTGGTGGGAAAATGAAATCACGTATGGAGGCTAAAGACGGCAGCTTCGGCTTTGATTTTGAAGCGATCTACGATGAAGTGATTGATCAGAAAAAGATCGTGTATACGATGGGTGATGGCCGTCAAGCAGTGACCACTTTTGAAAATGAAGGTGGAAAAACAAAAGTGACGACAGCGTTTGATGCCGAAGATACGAATCCCATCGAGATGCAAAGAGGTGGATGGCAGGCGATTTTGAATAACTTTAAACAATATGCGGAAAACTCAAAATGAATCGATTTAGTGTGCTCACTGGTGTTCCTGAATTTACTAAAGGGCTTGTGCGCGAACTTCGTGTTCGTTGGGCCCATGAGGAAATGGGATTGCCCTACGAAGAGATTCGTTGCCCCCATCCCGAAACAAAGAAAGCGGAGTATCTGAAGAAGCAGCCCTTTGGCCAAGTTCCTTATTTTACCGATGGGGAAGTTGAGATTTTTGAGACAGGCGCTATCCTGCTTCATTTGGCACTCAAGCATAACAAGCTACTCCCTCAAGATGAGTGCGAGCGTGCACATGCCTTCAATTGGATGTTCACGGCTTTGAATTCTGTTGAGCCATTTCTCTTCCATTACTTCATGCTGAACTCGCAAGATCCCAATGCCTCAGAAGCGACTAAAACTAAGGCCCGTGAAACGGCGATGGGCAAATTGCGGGTCGTTGCGAACGAGCTAGGGGAGAAAGAGTATTTCTCAGGAAGCTTTACCATTGCTGAAATTTTTATGACAACAGTGCTCAAGACAGCGCAGTTTCAGAATATGCTCGTCGAACATAAGAATCTTTCGGACTATGTGACGAGAAATGAAGGCCGCCCGGCATTTCAGCGTGCCCTGGCTGAGCACGTAAAACTTTATGAATAAACTTTAAAACAAGGAGAACTTATGGCCCGTTATGTAGATGGTTTTATTATTCCGATTAAAAAGAAAAATCTAAAAGCTTACAAAAAGATGGCGGCCATGGGTTGCAAAGTCTGGATGGAACACGGGGCGCTTGATTACTACGAGTGTGTCGGAGATACGTTAGATTTGCCCTATGGAATTCCTTTCACCAAACTCTGCAAGCTTAAGCCCGATGAAACCGTGATCTTCGCTTTCGTCATTTATAAATCAAAAGCCCATGCCACTCAGGTAAACAAAAAAGTTCATGCGGATAAACGTATGCAGCCGGATCAGTTCAAAGGCAAGGATATGCCTTTTGATTTGAAAAGATTCACCGTTGGGAAGTTCACAACAATCGCGAGGGCGTAAACTCTTGAGAATTATAAATCATATCGCTTTGCTTGTTCCTTCCGTCGAACGTGCCGCTGAGGTGGCACGTCGTGCGGGTTTACCTGTGGGGCCAGCCGAAGAGTTTGAAGGTGAAGGCACGCGAGAGATTTATGTAGGTAACGGAGATCAGGCAACGACCTTGCTTTTGTTAGAGCCGATCAAAGAAGGGGCCTATTCTCGTGCCATGGCCAAGCGAGGCCCGGGTCTTCATCACATCGCAATTGATGTTCTGAATCTGGACGAGTTTATTGCGGGGCTTTCCAGTACAGGATGGCTGCTGCATCCTAAAAGTCTTCGCACCATTAAAAAAACTCAAACGGCATTCTTGGCGAGACCAGGATTTCCGATGCTGGTGGAAGTTCAAGAACGTAAAAGCATTGAGGCAAAGCCGCTGTTCATTCAACGGATGGCGCTGCCACTGAATGAGGCTAATTCAAAGCTGCTGAAGCATTTAGGTGTGGAGCAGATTGTTTCAACAAACGAAAAGAGCTGGCTTGAATTTGGGAAAGTTCGAATTAATGTCGAGGACTTTTGGTCATGACTTTAAGGAACGTATTCTTGTCCGTGGGGCAATAAGTCGACTTTTAAATTTCGCACTTGGTAGTTTCCATTGTTGATGGAGATTTCAGACTTGCGCGCATCGATGATCATCACGGCACTCATTCCGAGTACCTTAAACGACTCATCCTCGTTCACTAGGATGGCCGTGCCTTCGTCCACACCCACTCCGATGAGATGCGGGCGATCTAAGACAGCACTTGTTAATCGATTCTGACGACTGCGCTTAAGAAAATGTTGATCGATGATGATACGCTTAAGGAAACCAAATCCGCGTGTCGTTTCCACCATGTTCGGCCTGATGCCATCAAAATCGGTGTGCGGACTTAGGGCGTTCCCGGTGATCATCACCTCGCTCATAATGGCCGTACCAGCACTTGTGCCGGAAAGATGAAGACCTTGATTGAAGCGCTCGCGAATGAGCTTCAAGCTTGCTGTTCCAGCGAGACCATCCATCAGTCGGTTTTGCGATCCGCCTGTAAAGAAGATGAGCTTTGCTTGCTGAATTTCTTCAAGACATTCAGGTAGGTCTTTCTTGAGATGATCGCAGCTAAAAACTTGAACGCCGTTGGCACCTTCAGCTTCTAGCTGACGTTTGATCCCTTCGGCTGTCTCTACAGGAACTTCACTGGCCAGGGGAACGATCAGGACTTTCCCCATTGAGAGTGTCATGATTTCTTTGATCACCACGGGTGGACGCGGCCCTCCGCCAATCAAGAGCAGTTTGCCTTTGGCCAAAGCCAACTGTGAGAAGCCAAGAAGTAGTAATAAGAGTGAGGTTTTCATGAGGGTGAGCTAGTACCATGCCGTTAAAAACATGGTTATCACCCTGTAATTCTTATAGCTTTCCTACCATTTGCTGCCGGTTTCACTACAATCCGCCCATGAAATCTCTCCTCTTCTCAGTCATGCTTTGCTCGTCAGCAATAGCTGCGGAATGTCCGTGGGTGAAGCTACGTGGTTCTGAGATGATGGCCTTTGATTCGGACCTCAGTGTCGATAAGCCGTTAAGTAAAGACGACGTGGAAAGTGACCTTAGGTGTCTGAAGATTTTGTTTGAAAATTTCTACGTCGCACAGAAGTTTTATGGCGATGACGTCCTTATCTCAAGGATTAACCAGGGAATCAAGCAGGCCCAGGATTTGAGCGGCAAAGAGTTGATGAAGAAAATCTTCGCCCTTCATCAGGGCATGACCGATGTGCACTTAGGTTATTCGCTCGGTGAGGAAGAAGCTCGCTTCACGACCTTGAATAAAAAAACAGTCGAGCTGAGCGATGATCTTTCTTACGACGTAGCACATGACATGGGAGAGTCCCTTTACTTCAGACCTGGGTCACTTATTAACTTCTCTGATGAGCAAAAAGCATTCGTTGAACTCGTTGGGCAAACAGATAAAAACCTCATCCTTGATCTTCGTGGCAATGGCGGAGGAGATGACGACTTTGCGTACGCTTTGACCGAAGCTCTCTTCACTCCAACCCAAAAGATACCTTTAACAAAGAGGCATCAGGTCCACTCACCACTTCAACGAATTGGCTTTAGTCTTACGTTGCTGATGCATGGTTATGAGGTCGCCGAAGCTTACCGTCGTGACGTCCGCGATGAGGTGCAGTCGTTGCCCTTCAAAGAGCTATTGCCATTCACGATGAGTGAAGAGATGGAAGACCTCAAGGGCAAGAGAAAGAGCGCTTTTATATCGAAGATCACTCTCATCACTGATGGTGACTGTGCTTCGAGCTGCGAAACGATCGTCGAGAAACTTTCGGCGCATCCACAAACTAAAGTCGTCGGCACCAATACTTCAGGTGCGCTTCATTTCAGTAATGCCGCAGTTTTTATGCTTCCGCATTCAGGAATTGTTGTACGGCTTCCCACCTTATTTCATGAGTACGAGAATGATGCACCTGAGGGAGTGGGCTATGCGCCCGATGTCGAAACGACGTATGTGGATTTGAAGGCTTTATGAAAATTGAAACGATCCATAAAGCGTCTTGTCACTGCAAAGCCGTTCAGTTCGAACTGCATTTGCCAGATGGTCTCAAGGATCCTCGTCGTTGTGATTGTTCCATGTGCCGTATGCGAGGTGCGATTGCCGCTTCAGTTTCTCTTGAGGGTCTAAAGATCATAAAAGGCCAAGATAAGTTAACGCTGTATCAGTTTAATACAATGACCGCGAAACATTATTTCTGTTCTGTGTGTGGCATCTACACCCATCATCAAAGACGTTCGAATCCCCATGAGTTTGGATTCAACGTGGCCTGCTTGGAAGGGGTAAATCCCTACGACTTGACTGGTGTACCCATCATGGATGGGATCAATCATCCGGCCGATCGAAAAAAATAGGCCTTACTTCTTTATCTGATAAATCAAAGCCACTCGTGGTGTGCCATCCTGCTTCTTCTTCTCAAATTGTCCAATCTTTACGCCGCCAATTTTCGCCATGGCTTTTTGTGAGCGCAGATTGTTTTCATCCACATGGAAAAGAACAGAATCAAAAAAGTTGAATGCATGCTCCAGCATCATGGTTTTGAGAATGCGGTTATATTGGCCGCCCCAGTATTTTCTTTCGAGAAACGTATACCCGATGACCACTTCCTTGCGTTCTAAATCTGCTTCATAGAATCGTGAGCTGCCAATGATTTTATTTGTCTGCCGGTCGATAACGACCAGCGCTCCTTGGCTTGCAATCGCTTCGGCGAAGAAGTCTTTGAAGACGTCTGCTTTGTAGCGATCAGGAATAGGATGTTGCTCCCAAATAAGAGGATCACTGGCCACTTTATATAGATTCTCAAAGTCGTCAGGCGAGAGCGGTCTCAGGATGAGTTCTTTAGATTCTAAATGGGGCTGTAAGGTAGAGTTCATATGAATACAACCTACCGGTAGCTCTCCTCATTCTTGCATTGAATGGCACTCTTCAGCGTTGCGCGCATGATTTTATCCCCTCTCTGAAACTTTACTGGGACGGGAATGGATTTTTCGTAAACGTCGATTAACTCAGGAGCATCGAACCCATCCGTCAAAACTACTGAATCAACGGAAAGTATCTCGTCACCCTGCTTAATTCCCGCTTTGAATGCCGGCCCTTGAGGAAGAACTTTGGTAACGATGATTTTCTGTTTGTCGTCGAAGACCTTGTATGAGTAATCAAGTCCAAATCTGGGAACGCAACCAGGATCACCCTTCATGCTCTTGTTTGCCGAAGCTACTTTTAATCCTATCGAATCCAAGTAATCAGGGAGAGAGGCCAGGAACTTAGGATAAAGATCTTCCCAGTAATCAGAGTGAGTACCGATTCGGACTGAAGGGCCAGTCTGTGGTCTCTTGCCGTAATCTTGAATGCTTGTGTAGAGATAAATTCGCTCTAAGAAAATCTCCTTCATGTCTCTTTTCGTTAGTTCTGAAGTGAGAATCCATTCTTCATTTACCCAACGATATTTCCGTAAAAAAAGATACAGAATGGTATGCGCTTTACGTGGGCTGTTGACCAGATTGAAGCCTCTCGCGATGAGTATCTTCTCAACCTCTGTCTGCAATCCAGGGTAGTCTTCGATTGACTTAGAATTAAGGAAATCTTTTGGGACGAAAATGAAGATATTCTTTCCAGTGAAAGACTTTTTATCTGACTCCTTGAGCCTTACCTGAAGTTCCTTATGCGGTTCAGAGGCTTGTGGGGTAGGAGTCGTCTGCTTTCGTGAAGCACAGGCACCTAAAAAAAGGAGAACAGCAGAGAGAGTAAGAATTTTCATTTAAGAGAATCTCCAAGTGGCATTTGAAAAAATGAGCGATCTTAACAATGTTGATTCCATCAATACAAGTCATTCAAGTTTAAGCCATGTTGCTCATATGCAACACCTGCAGGCACTAATTTAGGAAGTCTCCATCAATGATAAGAAGCTTTACGCCATTTTTTGAGTATGACCGGTGAGAGCTTAGATTATCAGAAACGATATAGGTCATACCTTGATTTAAAGTGAAGACTTCTTTGTCCGCAAGCTCAGTGATGAATTCGCCTTCCAGGCAATGAACGATATGACCTTTTTGGCACCAGTGGTCCGCCAGATATCCAGCAGAATATTCGACGATGCGAACGCGAAGTCCCGGTTGACTGAATGTCTGCCAAAGAGCGTGTCCGGTCTCGCCCTTATACTCGACTTTGCCAAGCTGATCCCAAGGAATTAATTGGAAAGGAATTCCGCTCATGATTTGGTCTCGTAATAGAGATAGTCCACTCCGTCTTCGTTCACCGTTCCGATTTCTTTCATGCCAAGTTTTGAAGAACTTTCACTGAGCCGGTATTGGTCGGCAGTACTTTTGCTGTAATTCTATCAAAGCCCAGCTGCACAAAACCGTACTCAAGACAGCGTTGAGCAGCGTCTGTGGCAAATCCTTTTCCCCATGTTTCATGGAGGAATCTGTAGCCTAGATCGATTTCGTTGGTTTCCTCGAGCTATTTAAGTCCACACCAACCGATGGCGCGGCCGGTGGTAGGATCTTCCACGATGAGGCGACCGATTTTTTTGTCATTGAATTGGTCTCGCATGCTCTGAATGATTGCTTTGGCGATACTAATATCTGGAAGAGGACCGTCAGGTGTGTGAGCAGTAACTGCTGGATTTGAGTTTAGCTCCAGCATGAATGCGGCGTCAGTCTCGCAGTGTGGGCGAAGTTTCAGCTGATGAACACTAGAAATAAGGCAGAAATCATCAATGGCCATGAAGATATCTTAGGTCAAACTGAGAATGATTTATAGGTGTAGAAAGAATGGTGCGCCCGACAAGATTCGAACTTGTGACCCCTACCATGTCAAGGTAATACTCTAACCAACTGAGCTACGGGCGCGTGCCGACATCCTAAGAATTTGCTGCTGATTTGTCTATAACTCTCATCAGTCTTTCTCCTGACATGTCGCCATGCGCATCCATATACTCTCTCCCTATGTCTCGTCGCTTAGACCGTCGATTTATCCCGTGGATAGCCGCTCACTTTCTGGAATTTTGGTTCTGGTATCTTGGCGCGTTCGTTTCGCTCTACGCCCTTCATAGACTGCAGACATTGATTCCCAGTGAACTTAAAAAGCTCACCGATGTGGCCACCAACACAGGCCATCTGCCGCCAGCACCCATTGGCACGTTCTTGCTGATCGCTTTGGGTATTTTGATTTTTAGAACGCTCTCCCGTTTGTTGTTCTTCACACCGGCCCGCTATCAGCAGAAATTTCTGCGCACCGAGATGCTTGAACTTCTAGAGCAGTCACCCCCGGCGCGTTACGCAGCTTGGAACGATGGGCAGTTGTATCAAGTGCTGTTCAATGACTTTAACGGTCTGCGCGGCTTTATTGGTTTCGCACTTTTACAAATTGGTAACGTGATCGTGGCGGCGTGGGTGATGATCCCGCGATTGAATGAAGCCGATCCGGGTTTGTGGCCGGCGTTTATCCCGATGGGGTTGTCGGTTTTGATTTTCTCGATTCTCACCGCAATCTTTCAGAAATTCTCAAAACGTGCGCTGGATGCTCAAGGGCAAGTGCAAAACCATGTGATTGAGTCGTACTCGGCGAAGGCCACGGTAAAAAACTATCATCGCGAAGAGACGTTCATTAATCGCTTCAAAGAGCTTTCGGGATTTGAACTCGGGCTCTTCTTTAAATCTTCGGTGGGCTTTGCTTTCAGCGTGCCCATGATTCGTTTGGGTGTGGGTGCCTCGCTGTTGTGGGGCGCTTGGATTTTGCGCGCACGAGGGGCCGGCGCATCTGAACTCGTTTTCTTTGCTGGTTATTTATTCCTGATGCTCGAGCCGTTGATGTTCTTGTCCTGGATGGCGATCGTGGCGTCACAAGGCTACGCCGCTTGGGGACGAGTGAAGGGTCTTTATGCTGTGGTCATCAAGCCCCACGATGAAGAAGCGCAATGGACCTCGCAGTTCAATCGCACGACTGCAGGTTTGAAATTTAATCTGCCGTATTGGGAACAAGTCATTGATCTTGAAATGCCTCAGGGCTCATGGACTGTGCTGTGCGGAGAGACCGGCAGTGGTAAGTCAGAGCTTTTGAAAAAGATGGCGTTCCGTTTGTCGGCCGGTGGTGTGAAGTTCGCCATGGTTCAACAAGAGCCTTATTTGTTCAATGATTCTGTCGAAGCGAATATTTTCCTCGGCCGCAATCCAAACGCTGAAGAGAAGAAACAGGCGAGTGATCTCTTACGTCTGTTTGGTTTGGATGTGCTCGCTCCAGGAGCTGAGGCACTGTTAGCGTTGGAAGTAGGGGAGAACGGTAAACGTCTCTCGGGTGGTCAAGCCAAGCGTCTCGCACTCGTTCGCTCGCTCATGGCCGATGCGGAAGTGGTGCTGTGGGATGATCCGTTTTCTTCGGTTGATATCTTGCTGGAGAGAAAGATTCTCCAGGCCTTGCGCTCGCGCGTGAAAGAAAAAACTTTTGTACTCACGTCCCATCGTTTGACCACTGTGAAGTCATGCGATTGGACGGTATTGCTTGATCCGAAAACTGGAATTAAGGCCCATGGCGGGCCTGTTCCTGAAGGTGCGTTGTTTGATTTCTTCCGTGAGCAAGTCCATGGGGCTCCTGCTACCTGAGAAGGGGCGGCCGTGGCTTATTATGATGATCGTGCACATGGGGATTACCGGCCTCATCGGTCTCGCATTGCCACAAATCACGGAAACGTTTTATCAAGACTTCGCAGGCGAAGCGCTCACACCCTTCTTGGTGTTGGGTGGATTGTTCCTGGCAGAATATGTAAACCGCCTTGGGTACCAGATCAGTACTTATAAGTACGTTACGCACCTCTTGGGCGAAACTCGTGCGAAGACATTTTCTCTGTGGATGCGCGCGCCGCTGAAGGTGAAGCGCAAAGGCATGGAAGACGATTTTCCTATGGGCGAAGTGTTGGCGCGGATTATGAGCGACACCGATGCCGTCAAAGAACTTGTGACGTCGGGCGCGTTCGCCATCGCCATTGATTTCGTTTTCATTCTCTCAAGCTTGATTGGCTTCTTGCGCATCGATGCCACCGTCGGTGGTGGATTGTTTGCGGTGGAAGTCTTTGCGTGTGTCATGCTCATCTGGGGCTCACGCAAAATGGGCGAGATCTTCGCCTCCGTTCGTCACGTCACAGGGCTGTTGTCACGAGTCGTTGCCGATGTGACTCACGGTTTGCGTGAACTCGCGTTTACGCCGCACGCTCAGTACGCGTCTAAGCGCGGTGATAAAGTCTTTGATGATTTCTTGCAGAAGCAATTGAAGGCCAACGTGTGGGACGCCGGTTATTATTCGGCAGCGGAATCCCTTTATCCGATCTTGCTCGCGCTGGTGTTGTTCTTTTTCCCCAGTGGTGAGGCCGCGCGCATGGCGATCCTCGCGGTGTTGATTGATCTGATTCAAAAATCCATCACGCCGATTAAAGAAGTCGCCGGCAAAATCTCGAGCATTCAGCGCGCGCGTACAGGTCTTGAACGTATTCATGAATTCCATTCTTTCTTTGCGGAAGAAGTGCAGAGTGCCCCACGTGGAGCGCAGGAATTGCGCGATTTGAAAGTGAACCTCAAGCACTACGCCTATCCTCCGCGCGAAGGGGAAGAGGCCTTTGCTTTGAATGAGATTACCTTGAGCGGTCGTCCCGGTGAGTTGATTGGGATCGTGGGGACATCAGGCTGTGGAAAATCCACTTTTTTACGACTCCTGTCAGGTCAGCACGGCATGTTTGAGGGCACCATCGTTTTGAACGATGAAGTCTTGGATATGGAGAACACGCAAGACTTGCAACGCCTGTGTCAGCAGGTGAGTCTCGTGTCGCAAGATTCACATGTTTTTAGTGCGAGTGTGCGCTTCAATATTGCTCTTGCTGAAACCGCAGCGGGCTTTGATGATTTCTGGGCGCAGGCCTCAGCGGCGTTGCCTTATATTCAACGTTGGGGTGTGACTCCTGATTCACTTATTGATCCCAAAGCGCTCTCGCTGGGTCAGAAACAGCTCTTGAGCGGTCTGCGGGCTTGCTTCCTCCACAAGCCGATTGTCCTGTTTGATGAGGTTTCCTCAGGCCTTGATCCTGAACTTGAGAAGGCCCTGCGTGACTTGGTTCTCTTTGTGCAACGCCGCTCGCTCACCATTATTGTTACTCACCGAGTGGAAACCATTCTTTCGGCGCAGCACTTGGTGGTCATGGAAGGTGGTCGTGCTGTGGACCAAGGGCCGCCCCGAGAGCTGGAAGTTCGCTCATCACTCTTTCGCGAGTTTTTGTCTCACTTGCGCAATTAGTTGAGCGTTTTGCTTCTTGGACTCATTCAATCTCTCCCTGTTATGATGTCTGAAATTTCAAGGAGTCCATTATGAAATCACTTATGACCTTAGCGGTTGGCCTTTTCATTGCCGTCGCATGCACGGGTTCTGCTGTTAGCAAACCTAATTTCCAATTCCGCTCAGCTGGTGAGCCGGGTGTCGCAGCGAAGATGGGTGATGTTGTGATCACTGACGCTGAATTGATGGACGGTATCGAAGCCGAGATCTACGAAGCTGAGCAGAAAGTTTACGACGTGAAGTACAACCGTCTTCGCGCCGTTGTTATGCAGAAGCTCATGGACAAAGACCCGAACAAGAAAGGCCTCTCAAACGATGAGTACCTCGAGAAGTACATCGCTAAAGGTATCAAGATTTCTGAATCAGACATCGATGCCTTCATCAAGAAGCAACAGATTCCTCAAGAGCACTTGAACCCAATGGTGCGTGAGAAGATCAAGGGCTACCTTGAGATGGAAAAACGCAAAGAGGCGATGGACAAGTGGCTCGGTCAGCAGACAGCGAAGACTCCAGTGGAAGTTTTCATCTCTAAGCCACGTCGCCCAAGCTTCGACGTGAAAGTCGGCGACGCTCCTGTGACTGGTAACAAGAACGCAAAAGTCACTATCGTCGAATTCTCTGACTTCCAGTGCCCGTTCTGCTCGAAGGGTGCTCAAGTTGTGACTGATCTTAAGAAGAAGTACGGCGACAAGATTCAAGTCGCTTTCAAAAACTTCCCACTTCCTTTCCACAATCAAGCTGAAGGCGCCGCTGTGGCCGGTCTTTGTGCGAACGAGCAGAGCGCTGAGCTCTTCTGGAAAATGCATGACGGTATGTTCGCTGCTCAAGACGCACTTGATATCGATTCACTCAAGAAGCTTGCTAAGAAATTGGGTGCTAAAGCTGAGTTCGACTCTTGCCTCGACAGCAACAAGTACCTCGCGAAAGTGAAAGCTGACATGGAAGAAGGGAAGGCCTTGAAGGTCAAATCAACCCCGACCTTTTTCGTCAACGGTCAGATGATTAACGGAGCTCAGCCGATTGAGGCCTTCTCTGAAATCATCGACGAAGAGCTCGCTCGCTAGAACTGACCTCTTAAGTCCTCAAAATTACGGAAGCCTTGGGCAAGCGCAAAATTTGCCCAAGGCTTTTTTATTGGGGTGCATGCTAGTCTAGTGGGTAAGGTCCAGGAAGGACCCCCATGAGGACAAGCCATGAATGGTGTTGATTATTCAAAGCAGTTAGCGCGCGAGCGTGATCACTATCAGAATACGATCCAGAAGGATCGTGCCAACTCTGAGAAGCGGATCGAAGCTGAGCAAGAGCGCCACGACAATATCCAAGTTAAGCAACGTGAAGTTTACGATCGAGATCGCAAAGAGCTCGAAAGCGACTATCAAACTAACATCTCAGATATCAAAGAGCGTACTGGCGAATCCATCGAAAGTATCAAAGAGCGTTTCCACAAACAAAACAAAGTTGAGCAAGAGCGCTTCCACGAAGAGCGCTCAACATCGAAGAAAGATTTTGATGGTCGCATGCGCGACATCAAGAATTCCTATGACCGTGCTTTCCGCAATGAGCGTGATGGGAACGAGGCCGTCGTAGAAACCAAAGCGAAACGTTATGACGAAAACGTCGACCGATTAACGAAAGAGAAAGACAAGCAACTTGGCGCGTATCAAGAGAAGCTCGCTTCAACTGGTACGGACATGCGCGATCAGTACAAGCGTGAGAAAGAGCAGCTCGTGCGCGTTCAGGAGGATAACCTCAAGAACGTCTACAAGTCTGAATCACAGAAGCGCACAGAGATGAAAGAGGGTCTACAGAAAGACCTGAAACGCACGCAAGATGCTTACTCTGCGAACACAGAGCAGACTCAAGACTACAGCCGCGACAAACTTCGCAACATGAACGACTCGTTCAACGAGCGCGTCGGTAAGATGGCGGACGACTACGCGAAGAAGAATGAAAACTTCGTCGAAAACGCTGCGATCGAAAACAAGCAGACGAATAAGAATCATCAAACCGCGATCGCTGATGTTCGTAGTAACTACGAGCGCAGTTTGCGCAACATCGATATCGAGAAACGCCGCCGTGATAACGGGTCAGGCGAGTTCTCTGAAGTTGTTCGCCGCCAACAAGGCCTGAAAGACGATCAGGTGTTTGAAGAGAAGATTGAACGTCTTCAAGCGCAAAAAGCCGAAGAAAAAAGAAACTTCAATAAGCACGCTGATGAGTTGAATGAAGGTAATCGCGATACCCTTCGCGTTCAGTCCGCTGAAGCAGCGGCTCGTCTTGAGCGTAAAGAACGCGAGCTGAGAGCAGATAAGATCGTTAACGTTTCGAATGAGCGTGAAAAAGCCAATAAACAATCAGCACTTCAGCAGGCCAGCCAGCATGCTGAGCGCCAGCGTTATGAAGGTCAGATTTCTACCGAGCGTAATATGGCCGGTAAAAACATGACGAAGTTGAAAGAGAACTTCAACAAGTCCCTCACTGACCTACAAGACAGAAATGAGAAGTTCGTGGTTGAGCTGAAGAAGCAGACCGATGACGATAAAGTCAAATTCATCAATCAATCGAATCAGCAGCGCAACGACGAGATCACTGAACTTCGCCGCAACTTTAACAAGTTGATGGACACCACTTCAGGTGACTACGAAAGTCGCTTGAACACGGCCAATCGTGAAAACGCACAGCTTCGCACTGAGCTTGATCAGAAGGTCAGCTTCTTGATGGGTGATGCAGATCGCCGCGTTGAGCAGCAGACCCGTATGTATGAAGACAAGCGTCAGGCCGATCTCAAGGCCGCCCAGGCCCTGATGGATCACCGCGAACGCGCCTTCCAAGCGAAGATTCGTGACGTGAGCAACAGCTATCAGCAGAAGATGGACCAGCAGACCTATGACTCAGAGATGCGTCTAAAGCAGACCACCAAAGACTTTGAGGCTCAGCTGAAGGCCAAAGACGCCCTGTACGCTAAGGATATGGGCGAAAAAACCAACCTTAACAACGCGGAACTGAAGCGTGTGAAGTCGGCCATGGACGCTGAGAAGGCGCAATTGATCAGTCAGTATGAGAACCAAATCACGGAACTCAAGCGCTCTCATAAACTTGAACAAGACAAGTTGAATGACTACAAGGGCATAAGCTAAGATAGAGCATGCCTTTACGTCGCGCCAAGATCATAGCCACCATCGGACCCTCGTCCAATACCATCGACATGCTCGTGAAGTTGATTCACGCGGGAATGAATTCCGCGCGCATCAACATGTCTCACGGGACGCATGAAGACCATGCCAAAAGCATTTTGAACATCCGCGAGGCCAGCCGTCAGGCGGGTCGTGAAGTCGCCATTCTGCTTGATCTCCAGGGCCCGAAGATCCGCGTGGATAAAGTTCCCGCGCCGTTGCAACTCGCTGCTGGTGAAGAGTGGGTTATCGGAACAAAAGCCGAGCTCGCCAAGCATCCTGAATACGCAGCTCGTTCTATTCCGACTGTTTATCAAGATCTCGTAAAAGATTCTTTCGTGGGCGCACAAATTCTTTTCGACGACGGCCTCCTAGAAGCCGAAGCCATTGAGAAGTTCGGCGATCTTTTGAAGATTCGTGTGAAAGTGGGCGGAGCGCTCAAGAGTAACAAAGGCATTAACCTGCCGAACGTGAAAGTGTCGGCGCCGTCTTACACAGACAAAGATCACGAAGATCTCATGTTCGGACTCAAGCAAGGCGTAGATTACGTCGCTCTTAGTTTCGTGCGCACAGCTGCGGACATCCTCGCTGTGAAGACTTTGCTTCATAAGATGAAAGTAGATATTCCTATCGTTTCAAAGATTGAGACGCCGGGAGCCGTAGAAAACATCAAAGAGATTTTGGAAGTCACAGACATGATCATGGTCGCTCGTGGCGACATGGGCGTGGAAGTGGGCAATCATCTCGTTCCGGCCATTCAGAAAGAACTTATTCGTGCGTGTAACGAGGCAGGAACGCCCGTGATCACCGCCACGCAGATGCTTGAGAGTATGATCACCAATCCGCGCCCGACACGTGCAGAAGCCTCTGACGTCGCCAATGCTGTTTGGGATGGTACCGATTGCGTCATGCTTTCAGGTGAAACCGCTTCCGGGGCCTACCCTGAAGAAACCATCATCATGATGGATCAGATTGTTGTAGAGGCGGAAAGAAAGCCGCGGGAAAGACCGCTGCTTCGTCATATGGATATCTCGAGTGTGAGTGCATCCACTCAAGTCGCTGCCAGCATCATCGCTGAGAAGACCCATGCCCGCTGGATCCTCTCGATCACTGAGTCTGGGAAGTCATGTTTGCAAATGACGAAATTCCGCCCGAAGAACCATGTTCTCGGCGTGACCAATTCGCTTAAGGTCGTTCGTCGTATGGCGCTCTACTGGGGCATATCTCCGTATTACGTTGAGATGCCTGCTGACGGAGACATGGCCCTGCTTGAGCGCAGCATGCTCCAAAGCTTGAAAGAGAAAGGCCGTCTCGTTAATGGCGATAAAGTCGTCATCACCATGGGCGACGGGAAATACTTCCAGCAAGGCTCAACCAATTCCATTCGCGTTGAGATTATCAAAGACGTCCCTAAAGCCATCGCGACCGGTCACCAAGACTCGGTTCAGGAGGTGGGCTTCGCTCGGGGAAAGCTCCTACTTGATACAGTGGTCTGTGCTTCATGCCAGTCCTGTGTCGCCATCTGCCCTCATCACATCTGGACCGTGAGCAAAGATAACCATCACGAAACGCGCATCTACGCTACTCGTGTTGAGCGTTGCACTTTAGATATGGAATGCGTGCGCGTATGTCCAACCGGTGCTATCGAAATCATCCCGTACGAGTAATGAAGGATTTTCTTCATATATCCGCGGCCGAACTCACTGAGCTTGGCATCGTCGATTGGGGTTACACTTCAGAAACCGTTCCACGAACTTTTGATAAATTTAAAAACTGGCTCCCAGAGAATGGCGCGAAGTTGCCCTTTATGGCGCTGGAAAAAAATGTCAATTACCGCTCTGATCTCAAGGCCTGGTGGCCGCACGCTCGCTCGGCCGTCGTATTTCTTTTTAGCTATGCTCCGGCCAAGAAAGCGTTGCTGGAAGAAAAACAATTCCGTGTGGCGGGTTACGCCTTAGGTTTTGATGGCGAGGACTATCACACTGTCATGAAAGAGCGCTTGCACCTCATTGGTCGCAAGCTACAAGAAAAGTACCCCCTGCAATTTCGCCATTCTCATGACACGGAAGCCATTCTCGAGAGAGATCTGGCTTATCGTTCGGGGCTTGGTTGGTTTGGCAAAAACGCTTTGCTGATTAATCGCCAGCACGGCTCATATTTTATGCTGGGCTCTCTCATCTTTGATCAAGAGCTCGCCCTGGAAACCGGTTCGCTTTCGGCCGATCACTGTGGCCAGTGTCGTGCTTGTATTGATGCTTGCCCCACGGATGCCATTAATGTTGAAACCAGAACGGTCGTGGCCTCTAAGTGCATCTCGACCTGGACCATTGAGGATCGTAGCGCCGAAACGCCAGCGCCCTTGGGAATGGAGAAGGGGCGCGGAGAAGTCTTTGGCTGCGATATTTGTCAGGACGTTTGCCCCTGGAATCAAAAACCCATTGCGCACATCAAGCCACAGTTAGGGGCGCGTGCTCGTGAATGGCTCAAGTGGTTTGATCGTCCTTATGATGTGATCGCCAACGATGTGCTGCCGCTTACCAATCGCGCCTTTTTGCGACTGACAGCAGGCACTGCGCTTGGACGTCCGGGGCGTCCTTCATTTATACGAACACTCAGCTTTTGGATGAAGAAAGGAAGCGAATGAAAAAATATTTTTTAGAAGCCGCTGACATCGAATCACTCGTCGAGGGTAAGGGCGCTTGCATCGCGACAGATCGTATTGCTGTTGACGGCGAGAAGGTGCGTTTCATGTATCGTGAAGAGCCAGATAACGAACAAGACAGCGGCTGGCGCTTCATGGCAGGCGACGAAGACGAAGAGTATATGGACGACCCGGCCAACCACGGTGCTTATGACCTGAACACCATCGCCAACTGCGATCGTGACATCATCCCTTTTCTAGATGCACCGGTAGGTGCGGCGTTCGAGCGCGAATCCGAGGACGACGAGTTTCAAGAGGTGCACGACTTCGAACCTCCGCAGGACTGATTACTCGTCGACGACGCTGATAAGTGCGTCCATGGCTTTGTCGAAGAATCCACCGGCGTAGACGGATTGAAGCATGTAGATAATCTCGTGGCGCTTGGTGAAATCAAACTTATTCTCAAAAAGATTTTCGATAAACCGCTGTGACACGATGAAAATCGCTGAGAGCTGATTGAAACGTGAAACGGTGATACCGACGGGAAAACCTTTACCATCGGGACGCTCATGATGCTGCTCGATGATGGTGATCGTCTCCATCGGGATCAATTCCTTCTTACGACGAAGCATTTGGCTCACTTCGATCGGATGCTGACGAACTCGTTCCGAGATTTCCCCTTGGCCTTTCTCGTAGAGACGAACCGCATCGAAATCTTCCGGCAGGAGAGTGACATCGCAAAGCATCCCAGCGGTCATAGTTTTATGAACAATCTGCAATGACTTCCATGGGAACTTTTCCAACACCATCGCTACCAAAAAATTAGTGAGACTGCTCTTGAGGTATTCTTCCGAACATTGACCCCGGAAGCGTTTCACAAAGGCGTGCAGCCCCGGCGCTTCCTTGATCATATTCATGGTCTTTTCATTGGCGACCTTGAGTACATCAAGCGACGTCTTATCGATTCCGAAGTGACGGATAAAATCTTTGGCGATGTTGGCCGCTCCCTCAACTTGCTGAACGCGCACTTCATCGGTGGTGGCCGGATCGTAGAAAAACTTTGAATTCAATGTCGTCTTCACGGCTTCCATGATTTTTTCTGAATCAGCTTGCTGGACGTAAGCAAACTCTACGCCCTTCGCTTGCAGTTTTTTCAAAATCTCAGTGAAGGATTCGTTGGGGTAGTTGAGCTTGATAAACTTTCCCGCTACCTGGACATGCACCTCGATTCCCTCGAAGGAGCCGGGGAATTTAAGAAGATGAGCGATGCCAATTTTGGTGAGGGACGAATCCATGACTCTATTGTGCCATGGATTCGGAAGATTCAACTAACCGAAATAACACATTTTAGCGGCCAATAAGCTCAATAACATAGGCACCATAACCGACTAAAAAGAACACTCCGAGAAACTTCTGAAAGCGTCCGGGAGTTTTGGCCAAAACAACAAGCAGAAGCATGCTCAGGACCATAACCGGCAAATCAATTTGCTGCATCGGAAGATCGGCCATGAGTGGTGTGGGCGAAAGCAGTCCGGAAATGCCCAGCACCGCAAGAATATTAAAAATATTCGAACCGACGACGTTTCCGATAGCGATCTCTTTTTCACCTTTAAGTGTTGCTGCCACAGATGTGGCAACTTCGGGAAGTGATGTGCCTGCAGAAACAATCGTGAGGGCAATGACACTTTCAGAAATGCCCCATAGACGCGCGAGTTCGACGGCGCCGTAAACAAACATGCGTGCGCCAACGATCAGCAGCACCAGACCACCAATGAGCAAGAGGATGTTACGAAGTGCGGGCCCACCTTCATTAAACTCTTGGCCGAATTCAGCTTTCACACTGGCCCGCTCTTTCATGGCAAGTTTCACCTGGAGAGCGGTGTAGCCGATAATACCTACTGCGAAGACAGCAGCTTCAAGACGAGAGAGTGCACCATCTTGACCCATCCACCAAAGCAGAACACTGGACACTACCATCAGGGGAATATCAATTTTCAGCAGCTGTCCTTGGATGACCAACGGCTTGATCAAAGTGCAAATGCCAAGGATAACTAAAACGTTAAAGGTGTTTGAGCCTACGACGTTGCCAAAAGCGATGGCGCTGTTGCCATTCATGGCAGCCAGAATGTTGACTGCCATCTCCGGTGCGGAAGTTCCGAAGGCCACTACTGTGAGCCCAATAACAACTGGTGAGATACCGAAGCGGCGCGCGAGTTTCGAAGCACTGGCCACGAAGACATCAGCTCCATACCCAAGTACGAGTACGCCAACAACGAGGGCAAGGATGGTCACAAAAAGTTGCATGGAATGATCCTAAAGAGAAAGTTCTTGCTTAAGGAAAGCATGAAGATGAGGCGCCGCCAAGGTGGGTTCGTGGTGCGCAAGTTTTTTCGGGGCAAAGCTCGTGACGTTATTTCCCAGGGTCTTGAGATGGCCTGCGAAATTATCCATACCGCCGGCACCGACCACCATGTCGTCTTCACCGACGATGAGATGGATGCGCTCACCGCTGAGTTGCAAGTTCACTTTTTCGTCGCGGATCCAAGGAAACATCACAGTGGTATCCAGTGCGGGTGAAACCAGTTGGCGACGAATGCTCAACGTCTTCTGATAAAACTCAGTATCAAAGAGATGCGTTTCGACTTTTTCGTTGAGACCAAGTCCAACACCGACGCCAAGACGTTTGAGTGAAGCGAAGGCCGGTAGTTTGAGCGCCTTCAGCGCCATCAGGGCTCCAAGAGAGTGGCCGCCCAGGATAATCTGCTGGGGAGAACTCAAACTATTGAGCAGGCCTTCCAGGCGCTCATGAGCTTGGGCGAAAAGCGTGTGGGCTTCGGCCGTGAAGTCTTCAAAACGTTCAACTTCGTTAAAGCTGCCTAGATAATGGCCGGGCCAATCAAAAATAATAGAGGGGATGCCCGCTTCGGCGGCGCGGATCGCCCAAGGCAGGCAATCGGCCTTGCTGGCGGTGTAACCATGGCCGTAAATGGCACGAATCGGACGGATATTTCCCTCTGGAATGAGAGCGAAAGCCTGGGTTTCGCACCAAGAAAGAGAGAGAAGGGTCTTCGTGATTTTTACATTCATAATAGACGCATTGAGCCAGAAATTGGTGGAGCAAATCTGATTGACGATTCTTAGGCCCTACCTTAACTTGAAGAACTCATTTTGAGAATTGCCCGCGTAGCTCAGTTGGTAGAGCAAAGGATTGAAAATCCTTGTGTCCGTGGTTCGATTCCGCGCGTGGGCACCACTTCCCAAAATGAACTTAAAAGCCACCTTCGGGTGGCTTTTTTTATTTCTTATCCTCGGTTTGGCATTCACGCCTCACAAGAAATTCTGCTGCTGGAAAAATAAATAAAAGCTGTATGACCGAACTTCGTTAATCTAGATGAAAGCATTCTTCAGGCTAACTTTATTTTCAAAGCGAATCACATTTTAAAAAAAAATCTGAGACCAGCTTTCTAATCTCTCAGACTAGAAAGCTGGTCTGCTTTTTAATTTTAATCATTCAAGTGCAAGCATTTGCAAAAAAGCTGACGCGATAAAAATGTCCGCGTGAGCCGTTCGGCAAAAAAATCCAAAAAATCTCCAGCTTATAAAAAATAGAAATCCGTCGAACATATACTCCAACAAGGCTTCAACAAGGATTTTGATGAGCAGCGAATTGGAAGAATTTAAAATCGAAATTCTCGAGATGCTCGATCGTGCAGAGAAAGCGCTGCTTGAATTTGATCGGATAGCGGACAATCAAACCTCGCAGCCGCTCTATGATGAAGTCTTTCGCGCCTATCATAATATCAAGGGCGCTGCTGGCATGATGGAGTGGGAAGAACTTCAGCATCATGTGCACCAACTTGAAAACGTCCTGATGCAGTCGAAGGATACAGCTTCTATTCCTAAGCGTTTAATTGGCTGGTTTCTTAAGGGCAACGATGCCACTCGCTCAATTATGGCCAGTGAACCCTATCAATTTGATTACAACATAGACAGCTCGCCCACAACTCATGTCGCTGAGGCGGAAAAAGCGGAGCCAACAGTGCCCACTCAAGAAAATTTACCTGAAGAGTTTTTTGCTGAAGTGAATGAAGGGCTTGAGCGAATTTCAGACTCACTTATTAGGATGGACGCAGGAATGGGGGATAAGAATCTCCTCGATGCGCTCTATCGTGATGTCCATTCTATCAAAGGGGCCTGTCAGCTCTTTGGGTTAGTTGATGCATCCGCCATGTCACACGCGATGGAAAACTCTCTTGAAGGCGTCCGTGGCAAGGAGACCTTCGAGATCGACAAGGCGCACGTGAGCACTCTGCTTTTGTGTGTGGACATGCTCGGTCAGTGTGTGCAAAACCCGGCCTCGGAAGACATCAAGAAAGAAGTAAACTTCATGGCGAATTTGTTGTTACCGTTCTCTACCGCCGAAGCCGCACCGGCGCCGGTCGAGGTCAAAGCGGAAGCCAAGGTAGAGGCGAAGGTGGAGGTGAAGGCCGCTCCAGCCTTGCACGCGGCACCGGCAGCGCCAGCGGCAAGCGGCGACAACGATAAAGCTGATACAACTATTCGTGTGCAGGTTTCCTTACTTGATCGATTGATGTCGCTCATGGGGGAAATGGTCTTGGTGCGCAACCAAGTCTTGCAGTACTCAAGCAAGAATGATGATCTTGAGTTTCTCAATCTAAGCCAGAAGCTCGATCTCGTGACTTCCGAGTTACAAGAAGAGACGATGAAAACGCGCATGCAGCCAATCGGCAACGTGCTGACTAAGTTTCAGCGTGTCGTGCGTGATCTCTCAGGCACTCTGAATAAGAAGATCAACATCACGCTGATCGGCGTGGAAACCGAGCTCGACAAGACACTCATCGAAGCGGTGAAAGATCCACTCACTCACATTGTCCGTAACGCCTGCGATCATGGGATTGAAACTCCTGAAGTTCGTAGTAAAGCTGGTAAGTCTGAGACGGGGACGATCACAATCAAGGCCTATCACGAAGGTGGTCAGGTCATCGTCGATATCACTGATGACGGCAAAGGGCTCTCGCGCGACAAACTTATTATGAAGGCCCTAGAGAAGGGGATTATCGATAGCTCTCGCGCAGAAAAAATGAACGACCGTGAAGTGCAGGCGCTTATCTTCGCGCCAGGCTTTTCAACCGCAGAAAAAGTCACCAACGTCTCTGGCCGTGGTGTTGGAATGGACGTGGTTAAGAGTAACATCGAGAGGATCGGTGGGCTGGTTGATATTTCGAGCACCGAAGGCACGGGGACGCAGATACGCCTTAAAATTCCTCTCACGCTGGCCATTGTTCCCGCGATGATTGTTCGTACCAATAATGATCGCTTCGCCATCCCGCAAGTGAAACTTGTGGAGTTGGTGCGGATTGAGCGCTCGTCTATTGAGTACGTGCAAGGACGCCCGGTCCATCGTCTCCGTGGCAATATTCTTCCTTTGATCGATATGAAAGAAGTCTTAGGGAGCCAAACTCCTCAGGAAAGTGAGGCGATTAATATCGTCGTCTTAAACTCCGAGAGCCATCTCTTTGGCTTAGTGGTGGATGAGATTCTTGACACCGCCGATATCGTCGTGAAGCCGCTGGCGCGCTTCCTTAAACCGATTTCGATCTACTCCGGCGCTACCGTTCTTGGCGACGGTAGTGTGGCTTTTATTATGGATGTGCTAGGTATTGCCCAAAAACATTTGGGCGAGGGAACACACACCGAACAGCAAGTGACAGACAAATACTCTGAGTTCGCTCAGATAGGCCATGAAGAGCGTGAGTTTGTGCTGGTGAAAGTCGGCGCACACGCAAAACATGCCATCCCACTTTCAGTGGTCAGCCGCATGGAAGAGATCAAAACCTCAAGTATCGAGCTATCTGGACAGCAGCGAGTTATTCGTTACCGTGGCGGGATTCTGAAGATTATTAGTCTCGACCAGATCTTGGGCTACCAGCGCGAGAAAGTGGAAACAGATATCACTCAGTTGATTGTAACGAAAATCAATGACCAGATGTACGGTCTCGAAGTTGAGCAGATTATTGACGTACTTTCCACACGTGATTTCTTAGACGAATCGGTCACTGGTCACGAAGCCATCACCGGCAACATTGTCATGCAGCATGAAATTATCGTGGTGGTGAATGCTGAGAAAGTGGTGGAGCTCAGCCAGCCTCAACAAGCAACTTTTGCAGCTGGACCGCGCACCAAAAAAATTCTCATTGTGGAGGACACGGCTTCTATTCGTGCCACCATCGCCCAATCTTTGATTGAAGGCGGCTACGATGTGGAGATGGCGGTAGATGGAGTGGACGGTCTTAGAAAAATCGCTGAGCACAAGGCCGGCTTTGATCTGATCATCTCAGATATCGAAATGCCAAAGATGGATGGCTATGCATTCGCGTCCAAGGTCCGTGGCATCACGCCGCTCAAAAATGTTCCCCTGATTGCTTTCACGACCAAAAACTCACCGAATGATTTCAAGGAAGCGCGCCAAGCGGGCTTCACAACACTGCTAGAAAAAAGCAAAAGCAGCCTTTTGCCTCTCTTGGTGTCTGAGTGCCTTAACAAGTCGAACAGGAAGATTGCATGAGCCAGTTTTTTATCGCCGGTGCTCCAGACGCGAAGTCGCACACCAAGCAGTTCTCTACCTTCATGATTGATGGCCGTTGGTACGGCATCGATGTCATGAGCGTGCAAGAAGTGACCAAGCCGATGCAGGTCACACTTATGCGCACGGCGCCGCCATTTATTAAGGGTCTTATTAATCTGCGCGGCCAAATTGCCACGGCGATTGGCCTACGAGAGCTCTTTGGTCTTTCTGAGGAAAACTCTTTGGAGAAGATGACGGTAGTCTGCCGTGTCGAAGATGTTCTGCTCTCGCTTTTGGTGGATACCATTGGCGATGTGGTGGAGGTCTCAGATGCCATGTTCGAAAAATCACCACAGACGATTCCTCAAAATATCAAAACCTTCATGCAGGGTGTTTACAAGACAGACGATGCGATCCTTTCCATCGTTAATCTGGAAACCATACTGCGTGAATTAGATAAACGCTGCGCCTAACACTTACACAATAACTTATTGATGAAACAACACAGGAGAATACGAATGTCGAACGCTGCTCAGAAACTTGATCTCAATCACGATGAACTCTACGTCAAGAACCTTGAGGCGATGGCAAAAGCCATCAATCTCACTCAAGCAGTGATTGAATTTAATCTTGATGGCACGGTCATCACGGCCAACGAGAACTTCTGTAAAGCGTTGGGCTATTCGGAGTCGGAGATCAAGGGCAAGCACCACCGTATGTTTTGCGATCCTTCGGTGGCCTCTTCTTTGGAGTACGCTCGTTTCTGGGAAAAGCTCAATCGCGGTGAATTCGATCAAGGTGAGTACAAGCGTTTCGACAAGAATGGGAAAGAGATTTGGATCAATGCTTCGTACAATCCCATCATGGATGACAATGGTCGTCCGTACAAAGTGGTGAAGTTCGCCACCGACATCACCGCCGTTAAATTGAAGAACGCGGAGTTCGAAGGCAAGATGAACGCCGTTTCTAAGACCCAAGCGGTCATCGAGTTCAATCTCGATGGCACGATCCAATCTGCGAACGAAAACTTTCTGAAGACGTTGGGTTATACCCTGGACGAGATCAAAGGAAAGCATCACCGCATGTTCTGTGATCCTCAACATGCGAACTCTCACGAGTACCGCCAGTTTTGGGACAAGCTCAATGCGGGAATGTTTGACTCGGGCGAATACAAGCGCGTGACCAAAACAGGCAAAGAGATTTGGATCAACGCTTCCTACAATCCTATTGTGGACATGTCTGGACGCGTTGTGAAAGTCGTGAAGTTTGCAACGGATATCACTGCGACGAAACTCGCCAATCTAGAGTTTGAATCAACGCTGGCCGCCGTTTCTAAAGCGCAGGCCGTGATTGAGTTTAATATGGATGGCACTGTCATCACTGCCAACGATAATTTCCTGAAGACCTTGGGCTACAGCCTCGATGAAATCAAAGGTCAGCACCACCGTAAGTTCTGTGAAGAGTCATATGTCTCTCAACGTGACTACCAAGAATTTTGGGAAAAACTCCGCCGGGGTTCATACGACTCAGGCGAGTATAAGCGTATTGGCAAGGGCGGCAAAACCGTCTGGATCAACGCCTCTTACAACCCAATCCTTGATTTGACAGGCAAGCCTTACAAAGTGGTGAAGTTCGCCTCGGACATCACTCCGTTGCGCACCATGATTGATGCGCTAGGTGAGACAGCTGTTGAACTCGCAAGCAATGCTTCTGAGTTGAAGAACAACGCTGTTCATATGAACGATAACGCCAAACGTACATCACTCAGTTCAGGAGTGGCCGCCAGTGCCTCTGAGCAAGTGTCGGCCGGAGTTCAAACGGTTGCAGCGTCTACAGAAGAAATGGTGGCTTCGATTCGTGAGATCGCTCGTTCGTCAAACGAGTCAGCAGAAATGTCACGCAGCACTCTCGCGAGCGCACAAGAGACCAACAAAACGATCCAGCTCTTGGGTGCAAGCTCACAAGAGATTGGCAATGTGATTAAGGTCATTAGTTCGATCGCACAGCAGACGAATCTACTTGCCCTGAACGCCACCATCGAAGCAGCTCGTGCCGGTGATGCCGGAAAGGGGTTTGCGGTCGTAGCGAACGAAGTGAAGGAACTCGCCAAGCAAACCGCTAAAGCCACGGAAGACATCACCAATAAGATCGGTGCGATCCAGAAAGACACCACCACGGCCGTTGAGGCCATCGGTGGAATCTCGAAAGCGATGGAAAAACTCAACTCGATCTCGGGTGCTATCGCAGCTGCGGTGGAAGAGCAGACCGCCACGACCAACGAAGTTTCACGCGTTATCGGTGAATCGAAGAAAGGTGTCGAGAGCATCGCAGCTACCATCCGCGAAGTGTCTGGTGGTGCGGTTCAGAGTGCCGAGAAGTGTGAACAGACTTTGCGTTCTTCCGAGGTGCTTTCTGGCCTCGCCGAGAAACTCAAGTCGTTGACAGCACAAGTTAAGAAATAGTCGCGAGGGGATGGAGTTGAGCACAGCAAAGAAAATTAAGCTTCTGATCGTGGATGACTCCATCCTCTTTCGCTCGCAGATCCAGCTGGCGCTGAGCACAGCGGCTGAGATCGAAATCGTCGGTGTGGCCTCGAACGGTCGCATCGCGGTGGATAAGATGGCCTGCATGGACATCGATCTTTGTGTCCTAGATATTGAGATGCCTGTGTTGGACGGCATTGAGACACTGAAAGAAATGAAAGCCCGTGGGATTAAAACTAAGGCGATCATGTTCTCGGCGCAAAGCAAAGCCGGCGCAGAAAAAACTCTCGAAGCGATGAATTTGGGAGCGGTCGACTTTGTCGCCAAGCCGCTGCCGGACGAAAGCAAGCAGGCCCCCGCGGATAAAATCCGTGAAGTCCTATTGCCAAAAGTTCTTTCACTGTTCGGGCCTGGCGTCGGTGAGAAGCCCAAGATAAATAAACCTCTCACGACTACTTTTCTCTGGGAGACCTTTCTTCCAGAGATCTTAGTTATTGCCGCTTCAACGGGCGGGCCGCCTGCTCTAGAGAAATATTTTTCTCTGCTGCGCGAACCATTACCGTTTCCGATCTTGATTACTCAGCATATGCCACCGGTCTTTACGGCGTCGTTGGCGGAGCGTCTCGGTCAAATCGCTGGAAAAGTGGCCCGCGAAGGTATCCATGGCGAAACTGTCGTCGCGAACCAAATCTACGTCGCACCGGGCGGTTATCATATGCATCTCACGGGGGTGCCCGGGGCCACACAAATCGTCCTCGACCAGGGGCCACAGCGAAACTTCGTGAGGCCTTGCGCCGATTTCCTTTTCGAGTCAGCGGCTAAGATTTATGGCCGTCGCACGCTCGGGATCGTGTTCACGGGGATGGGTCGTGACGGCGCTGATGGAGCCGCGGTGATTAAGGCCGCCAGTGGTGGAGTCCTGATTCAGAGTGAAGAAAGCTGTGTTGTCTTCGGCATGCCGGGGGCAGTCCATGCAGAAGGTAACTACGACTTCGTCGGCAATACGACCGACCTCGCGGTGAAAACCCAAGCGGTGTCGCGCGTGAGAAGGGCCAGCCATGTCGCTTGAGTTAATAAAGTTTTTTGCCAGCTACATCGAAAAAGAAACCGGCATCATCTACAGCGACAACAACGTCTACCAGCTCCAGAGCCGGCTCGAGGAAATCTGCAAGCATTTCAATCTTCCGAGCTTGACGGAACTCCATCAAGAATTTGTGAAAGTGATCCCGAACCCTGCGTACAAACAAAAACTCCTCGATCACGCCACAAATAACGAAACCCTCTTCTTCCGGGATCCGGCGTTCTTCAGTGCTCTCGAGAACTACCTTCTTCGCGAAGTCCTCCTCGACATGCCCAACGAAATTCGCATCTGGTCGGCGGCCTCAAGCACGGGGCAGGAAGCGCTCAGCGTCGCCATGACTCTCGAGGAGATGAGTGCCCGTGTTCCGCTTCCGCCCTATTCCATCATCGCCACTGATATCTCCGAGAAGGCGCTCGTTAAGGCGCGCTCCGGTTTCTACAACGACTTCGAAGTTATGCGCGGGCTTTCCGAGGAACGCAAGCATCGATTTTTTAACCGCGAGAAAGATGGTTGGCAGGTTAAGTCCCACCTGCTCTCAAAAATTAAATTCAGCTACAACAATCTAATTCGTCCCACCGTCGCGGGCGAGTTCGACCTGGTGCTCTGTCGCAACGTTTTGATCTACCAGAAATTGGAAGTGAAGAAAACGATCGCCGACTACCTCCTGCGCCAGCTCACGACCAACGGTGCACTCTTGCTCGGTGTGGGTGAGACGCTCTTGGGCATCAATAACGACGTGGACATGGTTCTCACCGGTAATGTCATCTTTTACAGACCAAAAAATAAGGGCCAAGCAGGGGCCGCATAAGAGGGGTAATATGTTTAATCCGAAGACAAAAGTACTTGTTGTAGACGATATGCTTACGATGAGAAAGATTGTGTCAAAAATCCTACGTGAACTAGGCTTTGAAGACATCCACCAAGCGCAGGACGGTAAAGAGGCGTGGGACAAGGTACAAGACGGAAGTTTTGGTCTCATCATCTCCGACTGGAACATGCCGAACATGACGGGGTTGGAGTTTCTTAAGCAAGTCCGTGCCAGCGAAAAACTCAAGAAGACCCCTTTCCTTTTGGTGACCGCTGAAGCGGAGTCGCACCAAGTCGCGGAAGCGATCAAGCTTGGCGTGGACCAGTACGTCGTGAAACCGTTTTCACAAGACGGGCTCCGCGGAAAACTCGAATCGGCGTACAAAAAATGCTCTGTGCGCATGAGCGCGTAGTATGAGTGATAATCTCGCGTTCTCGGTATCTCCTCACGAGGGATATCAAGTGATTTCACTCGTCGGCATTCTTGATTTTCATAGCTGTAAGCTCTTTGAGGAGAAGATCGATGTTCTGCCTCACAACCAGCATATGTTTATCGATTGCTCTACCCAAAGTGCTATTCCGAAAGACTGGCTCCGCGCGCTCTTGCGCCTTCAGCTCGCATTGAAGAAAGAAAACAAGCTGATGAAGCTCTTGAAGGTCAACATGATGCTCATGAACTACCTAAAAAAAGAGGGTATCGATACGACATTTAAATTTGCAAAAGATATTCGTGAGGCGATTGCTGAGACAGGCCTCATATCAAAACGAACCTTGGACACTGAATTCGTGAACCCGTTTTTGACGGCGACTGTTCATGTCCTTAAAGTCCAAGCCCAGATCGACGCTCGCGCTGGCAAGGTGTCGGTGAAGAAGGCCACGGACCAGAGTTCCGGTGACGTCTCGGGCGTGATCGGCATCGTGTCGGATTCTTTCGATGGTTCCGTCGTGATCAGTTTTCCGGAAGCAACTTTCCTCAAGATCATGTCCAACATGCTGGGGGAGACGTACACCGAGATGAACCGCGAAATCATCGACGGTGCCGGGGAACTCACCAACATGATCTTCGGTCAGGCCAAGATCGTGCTCAATGATAAGGGCTACGGCATCAAGACCGCGATTCCGACCGTTATCTCGGGAAAGAACCACACTCTGTCTGCCATGACTAAAGGCCCGATTGTTGTTGTTCCTTTTGAATCACAGGCCGGCAATTTCTTTGTTGAGATCTGCCTGACAGATTAACTCGTGTGAGCGTCTGCACCAAGATTACATGAGCGGTTGATTGCAAAGACCGGCATGGGGGCTACCTTCTGATAGTAACCAGGAGGTCCCCCCATGAAAAATCTGATTCTCATCCTTACCCTCACATTTCTCTCATTCTGCTCTTATGCTCAATGCACTAGTCAGATACGTACGTTCGCGATGACCGATCCTGTGGACGGCACAGCTTGGCCACTACTCACCAAAGAATATAGTCCCCGAAAATCCGTCAGCCCTGTCATTTTTATTCTTCCACCCATTGTGGGAGAAACCCAGCTGGACCGCGAGTTCGCTGTGAGATTTTGTAATGCTGGGATAACCGTTTATATTCTTCATGTCATGCGACCGGTGAATCGTGAACGCGAACTTCACGATTTTAGTGTTCATGATGAAGCCTTTATCCGTGCACATGCAGCAGTTAAGCATGTGATCTTTGACTTAGAATCAGAGCGAACGTTACTTCCGAGATACGGAATTATGGGAATGAGTTTAGGTGGTGTGCTGGCCGCCTATGTGGCCGGGGTAGAGCCTAAAATTCTGGCGAGTACCATAATCGCTGGGGCCGGTAACACTCCCGGTCTCTTGGCCTACAGCGATCAGAGAATCGTGGTGAATCTACGTCAACGTCGTATGCGAGAGTTGAATATTCCCACCGCAAGAACCTATGAAGCTCAGTTACGCTCGGTTCTCAAAATAGATCCACTCAATGTGGTGGCCCGAATCGAACCGCGCTCAATGTATTTATTTATTCCTAATAGTGATCGGACTGTCCCGGTACGCTATCAGCGTGAGTTACAGGCCGCAGTGAGGGAGCCTATCGTTTATGTGATGCGAGGTAACCATCGCACAGGTTTAGCGAAGGCGAGCCGGCTTCATGGTGGGAAAATAGTGTCCTTTTTTACGCGTAGACTTTTTTAGTTCTCAACTGACTCCAGATAAGGTTCAATTTTGTGAAGTCACAAAATTCTATCTGGAGTCTTTATGCGCATTGTTGTTCTTGCTGCTCTCATGCTCATTTCTATGACTGCGCACTCAGCGCCGGTCACCAATCTTTCATTCGGTGGTGGATTTAATCTAAGTAAACCGACCGTCGATGATGACCTGGGAGAGGGTGTCGACGAGGCCTACAACCTGGATCTCGGAGTTGGCTTGAAAGCAAACACGGCGATCAATGAAACTGTCGGTTTCCGGTCGGGTCTGTATCTTCACCAGAAAACCGCAGGCTTTGACATCGACATCGATGGAGACAAAGGCGACATTAATGGCAAGGTCATTTACCTCTCGGTTCCTCTGACTGTTCAACTCGAAGCAAATGAGAATTTCGCCTTCTACGGCGGCTACATTCTAGACTACGCTATCAACAGCTACTGCAATGCGGGCGGAGATTTTGAATCGTGCACCTTGAATGAGGACGCGAAACAAATCACACACGTCGCGACGGTAGGTACCGTTTTGCATGCGAGTGAAAAATGGGATTTGGAATTGGGCTATCAGCACGGCCTGAGCGAAGTTTTTGATGATCTTAAAATCCATGCGTTTCAACTCATGGGCTACTACAAGTTCTAAGATGTTTAATGGCCACGCTCCTTAAGATGAGAGTGGCCATTAAAACTAAAGCAATTGGTCCGGTGACTCAAACTTCGACGTTTTGTAGTAGCCCGTCTCAACCCGATCATCATCTAAGAATTTCCAAGAACCAGATTCCTCTGACGCCACCGAGATATCTCGTGCGCCGCAGTCGCGTAGAATTTCTTTGGCTTTGTTTGACCAAGTCCCATCATCCACGTGAACTGAAATCAGCATCCCACCATTTTTGATTTCTGATTCAAAACGTTTGGCCTCGTACTCAGGAATGCCCATTCCAATCAGGCCTCCGGCCACGCCACCGACAGTGCCACCTAGGCCAGCACCGGCGATCGCCGCCATGATTGGACCGGCCGCGACGAAGGGACCGATACCTGGAATCGCTAAGGCGCCTGCGCCTACGAGCCAACCTAAAGCTCCACCTGCGAGTGCACCAGTGGTCGCACCGGCGGCAATCCCTTCGGGAGCTTTGGTATTCATTTTGTGAGCAAAATCTTTGGTCTCACCACGATCTTGCATCAACACAGAGACATCAGAGTGACGGAAGCCTTCTGTCTTTAAACGTGCGATCGAGCTTTCGATTGAGTGGCGATTATCAAAAATCGCAAACACGGCCTTGTGGCCTTTTTTATTCATATCGTATCCCATGGTAACCTCCTGGTTATTCTGTGTAGGTCAGTTGACTGTTAATGGCACGTGATCCCTTCATGCGGCTTGCGTGCGTAATGACTCGGTTTTTTTCTTCTTGGTCGCGGACTTCACCTTTGAGAGTGATCTTGTTCGCCATTGTCACAATGGTGATATTTTGCGCAGAGATTGAAAGCTGGCTATCGTCAGTCAGACGAGAACGAATACGTCGCGTGACTTCAATATCCGCCTCACTGCCTTTGAGCTGATCATCTGCGGTGACTTTCGAGACTTTAGCCTGATAATGTTTCTTGGGCCGAGCATCGGCTTGTGGCGTTGTCGAACAGGCCGTGCTGGAGATGATTAGTATCGTCAGTAGCGAAAGACTCTTTTTAAAATTCATCAGAACTCCTTGTTAATTGGGTTAATCACGGAAGATAAAAAGCCAGAGTAGTGCCACAACGAATCCTGGAACACCCATCATCCATAGGAGAATAGGGACAGCGACTTTTCCTTCGGCATTGTTCTTCATAAGTCCTCCTTGTGAACCGTTATCTAGGATTGAAGTTAACTGATGGGGGAAACTGAGGCGTCTTGGGAGCGTTGAGATGTTGTGCTGATTTCTACAAGACTCAGACGGCCTCGTATTATAAATGCACCGCTGCTTGAGATCAGCGATAATACGACTCAAGTATGGGCATTTCACGAGAACTTAAAACTCAATTCGCACAATTTTCGGAAGAAGAAACCGATCGCATCATTCGTATGGCCTGGGAGGACCGCACGTCCTTCGATGCCATTAAGCTTCAGTTCGGTCTGTCACCGAATGATGTAGTTCGCTTCATGCGCACGCAGCTCGATGCCAAAGCCTTTGCTCGCTGGCGCCGGCGGGTTCATGAGCAAGGTCATCTAAAGAATGAGGCCAAGCGGCCTGAAGGTGTCACACGATTTAAGTGTAAGTCACAGCGCTTGAATGGAACTATTAAGGGCGTTAAATAAGTCTAAAAACAAGTCGTGAGAGTAGGGCGACCGTTCTGGCGATCTATGGTCATGATGAACTCACCTTGTCTTCCAATTGAATAACGGGCCTCAAGATGTGACTGAAGAGTCCAGTTTGGCGACCCTTCAGTTTGAGCGAGCACACGTTCGTACTGCACGAGACTGTTGTTCTGGCAGTAGTAACGGATGATGGTGCGTTTGATGATGTTGGTGCCGTTATAAGGTTCGTCGCGCACTACACCTGCGGGATCTGTTTTGAATTCGAGTTGAGTGTTGCGGCCGCTACGAAAGTCTGTGGTGCTGAAATGATAGATCGGACCTGTTTCGCCTTCACTCATGCTCGCGATGAGGTCCACGGGCCATTGCTCATTACCGCCACGGCAAGTTCCCCAGCGACCACGTAGGTCAGGGCAAGAAGCGAAGGCAGAGCTACTAAGCAAGAGTGCGATAAAAAGTGTTCTCATGCCCTAAGGCTCGCGAAAATCATCAGAAAAGGCAACCTTTTCGCTCAGGGTTAGGCCAATCCTTGCCCACCACGCCAAATTCAGCGCCGGGCCTTAAACTAGTAGAGTGAAAACGGACCTCAATCCCTATGGGATGCCTCTTAATTCGCCTGCTTCTCAGCCGTTAAAAAACGGCAAGGCATTGCCTGTGGGCGCCAAAGTTCCTGATGCTTTGAAGCCTGCGAGTGCGGCGAAAGATTACAAAGTCGATCTCTCCGAAGCGGCACGCCAGCCGGCAACGAGTACGCCTTCACTTCCAAGCGCACCGAGTGTGCCTTCACTGCCTTCGACGCCTGATCTTCCTTCGTTACCAAAAGAAGCAGCAGAAGAAGCGGCCAAGGAAACGGCAAAAGATAAGGCCGTTGAGAAAGCAGAAAAGCTCGCCAAAGCCGAAGAAAGTGCCAAAGCGGGGAGTGTAAAAAAACCTGCCATCATATTTGTCTCTGGTTTGCAGTGGATGTATTCACCGTCGAAGTCAGAGGGAAGTTACGCAGGTGTAGGTCGCATGGCCGAAGCTGTGGACGGTTCACGCATTTATGGCTGGGATCAAAAAGATGCCATCCTCGAACAGATCAAAAAAACGCACTCTGACTTTCCTGTCATCCTCGTCGGTCACTCGCTCGGCGGTGATACGGTGAAGGAAGTGGCCGATGATCTCGATTCACTTGAGCATGGTTTTCGCAAAGTGGATTTGCTCGTCACGCTTGATGCCGTCGGATTCGGTAACGACATCATTCCGCAGAACGTGAAAGAGCACCTGAACGTCTTTGGTGAAAACGATATGTTCTTGAACGATGGCCCCCATGTGGCCCGCCGTTTTGAGAAAACCAAAGTGCAAAATATTTTGTCACCTCTCGATCACACGGAGCTCGATGACTCTAAAGAGGTGCAATTTGAGATCATGGAAGCGATTAACAGGGTGTTACCTGGTCGCACCAAAGAAGCAAAATAGTCAGCTAATGTTTTCCCACAGTTTTCCTTAAAATCCTCCGGCAAAATCCGACAAGCCTGTGATCGCGACTGCACGCGATGAATGCAAGGTTTTGGATGAATCAAACATCACTTTTTATCTGTGGACTCGTACTGGCCGCCAGCTTGATTGGTGCTGCGAGTTTTACAGATTTAGCCGACCGCTATTACGCCTCTCAGTCGAAGACAGAAGCGGGTCGTTGCCCGGCTTCAGTTGAAGAAGACAAAACCATCATCGGACATAGCGAAACTGTATTCTTCGGAACTGAAAAGAGCATGGTCTTCGATGCCAAAGTGGATTCCGGTGCAGAGACCAGTTCAATTCATGCACTCAACGTTGTGGCGTTCTCGCGCAAAGTGACAGAAAACGGCGAGGCGAAAGAACTTTTATTCGTGCGCTTTGAAACGCAAGATGATGCCGGACGTGCTCGTCAACTTGAGCGCATGGTAAGTCGTATTGATCAAGTCCGTTCAGCGTCGGGCACATCGACTCGTTACTTCTTCCGAGAAGTTGTATGGGTTGATGATCAGTCTTACGAAATTGAAATTAACTTGGCCGATCGTTCGGCCTTGTCGAAGAAAATGTTGATTGGAAAAAATCTACTCAATCAAGGCTACCTGATTGATACCAATCAGGCCTACGTGATCACACGTGCCCTCTCGGCGATTGAAAAACTCTAATTAAAAATAGATCTTAGTTTTCGTGGCGCTACCTCAGGTTCACGCGGTTCATACTCAGAGTGAACTCCAGCGCATCCATCGATAGAAACTGTTTTTTCACTGCCCACGCGAACATGCTGGGGGAGTCTCACAAATGAGCTGTAGATCTGCTTTTTGCTCGAGCTAAAGAGTGCAACCTCAAAATAGTAATCACCCACCATGGTGTTGCCTATGTTAAGAGCAGTAGGCACGAGTTCGCTCACAGTGAGTTTTTCAGTATGGTTGCCCGCAAAAGCGACAGGAAATTCTGTTTTTCCTTTTTCACCAATAATCTGCCAATCATCCAGTCGACGATCATGAGAAAAGGCAGGGCATTGAAATTTGCGGAATCTTTCTGAGATCGCCCAAGCGGCGTAAGTGAGGCTAAATGAGATAGCCTTCATCGGCTGTCTGCTGGCGCGACCTTTCTGTACTCCACGAAATGGCGCATAGAGCGTGATGAGTTCGATGCGCGATCCTTGTGAGTTCGCTTGAATAATTCTCACAAGCCAGGCATCGACTCCAAAGGCCGATTGCAAATGATCAATATCATCGCTTTCAAGAGGGGGAAGGGACAATACAACGTTGAGACTCTTGCTTACGACATCTCGATAGATGCGCCCAACCTTCCAGGTACCTTCGGACATGATAGGAATATCCCAGACCACTTCTGAGAGTCTTACGCCCACTCCATCCCGTTGGAGAACGGCTTTCTTGGTACAACCCAAGAAGCAGAGTAATGTGGTCAGACAAATGACGTCCCAGCGCATGTCTTCTCTCCCAGCTTTCTGATAGACTACTGCCATTATAGCTCGAAAGGAGAAACTTCATGAAATTCATCTTGTTAGTAAGTATCTTAGGACTCGCTACGGCGTGCAGTTCGGCTCCCGGTGTTCTCACTGAGGGCGGCAAGGAAGTTGAGACGCTCGCAACGAAGCCTGGCACAGAATGCAATGTCGTAGGGAAAGTCGTGGGTGAGAGTGAGCAGGGCAGTCCAGAGATGGCACGCAACCATGCTCGTAATTTGACCTCGAAGTTGCGTGGCAATTCGATGTTCATCAATCAAGAAGTGCCGAATGGTGCAAAGATTCAGGTTTTTGCCACGGCCTACGACTGCGAATAAGTAGAAAGATATTGATCTAGGCTTTCGAGGGTGGGCAGATGGCTCACCCCGATGGCTTTAATTTCTGTCGTTACCCACGGCTTAATGTTCCCACCTATCACCAGCGGAACATTCACCGTCATCAAGCTCTTAAGCTTTTTGAGGTAATCTTGCAGCGTGAAATGCTCGGTAATCTCATGTCCTTTGGTGACGCCAAAAAGCACAGATGTCGGACGAAGTTGATTGATGGTCTCCGCCATGGCATCCGCGGGCATGTCTTTTCCTAAAAACAAAAACTGCACGTTGTACTCGATACATAAGAGGCAAGCGGCCATGAGCCCAATCTCGTGCAGCTCACCCTCGGGGGCGGCCAACAAAATCAGTCCAGGGCGCAGTTGCTGGCGCGCATAGTGCTTTGCGATCATCTGGCCCATATGAAACTGCACGATTGCCGTTAGAGTGTGCTCTTGCGCGATCGACAAGGTCTCGTTCATTGACCGGATTCCGATCTCCCGAAACAGCGGAACGATGATCTCAAGGGCAAAGTCACGCGGGCTGAGCGTCTTCTTCACCTTCTCGAGTTCATAAGAAATGATGTCGAGCTTGTAGGCAGAAAGCGCCAACAGAATTCCGCTGCGAACAGACTCCATATCCACAATGTCTTTATCGTCTGCTGCAAAAAGCTCGATGGACGTCAGTTCGTTTTCTTTCAGCATCGCCTTCAATTCATCATTAGAAAGTCCTGCGATCTTTCCAATAGAGAAGCCTTGCTGTGTCAGTTGTTGAAGAATGGAGAGTTTCTCAATGTCAGACTCAGAGTAGAGGCGATGACCATTGTCGGCCCGCTGTGGAGTTAAAACGTTGTAACGCTTCTCCCAAGCACGTATCGTTGCCGCTGCAACCCCAGATAGCTGCGATGCGATATGGATATTAAAAACTGACATAGTAATCGCATAGTAGAAAAAAAAGCACTTTTTGGCCTGATAAGTTTTTTTGCTATTTAATAGTCCAGAAATTGTTCATCTCTGAGGAGCTTTCATGTCCGAAACTTACCCAGTCAAAGCAGCGGTCCAAGACAAATCTTTTCTTAAGGATATGGCCGTTTACCAGAACCTTTACCGCCGCTCCCTTGAAGAGCCGGAAAAGTTTTGGCTCGAAGTTTCACAACGCTTAGATTGGTTTGCCCCACCGATCGAAGCGGGCCGCGGAGATTTTAATCATGTGAATCATCAATGGTTTACGGGCGGTAAGCTTAACGCCTCATGGAACTGCGTGGACCGCCAGCTCACGACGCGTGCGAAGAAGACGGCCTTGATCTGGGCCAAGGATCATCCAGGTGAATACCAACACATCAGCTATGAAGAACTTTATGCTGAAGTTTGCCGTGCCGCTAATATGCTCGAGGCCCATGGGGTTAAGAAAGGTGATCGCGTTTGCATTTATTTGCCGATGATCCCCGAGCTCGTTTATTCGGTTCTCGCTTGCGCGCGTATCGGCGCGATTCACTCTGTCGTGTTCGGTGGCTTTAGCGCTGAGGCCTTGCGTGGCCGTGTGGAAGATGCAGAATGTAAGGTCATCATCACCGCCAACGAAGGTCTGCGCGGTGGGAAACCGATTCCACTCAAGGCCATCACTGACGATGCGGTGAAAGACATCAAGTTTGTGGAAAAAGTATTTGTCGTCAATCGCACAGCGACCGCTTGGACGCCTCGTTCAGTGGATGTGGTTTGGAATGAGGAAATTCAAAAGTATCGTCCGGTAGCTCCTTGTCCAGCTCATGATGCCGAAGACCCATTATTTATTCTCTACACCTCAGGCTCAACTGGAAAACCGAAGGGTGTCATGCACACCACCGGTGGTTACCTGACCTATGCGAGTTACACGCATCAATATGTTTTCGATTACCACGAAGAAGATGTGTATTTCTGTGCCGCCGATATTGGTTGGGTGACAGGTCACAGTTACATCGTCTACGGACCGCTCTCGAACGGCGCGACCTGCGTGCTCTTTGAGTCAGTACCGAACTATCCCGATGCTGGCCGCTATTGGCAGATCATCCAAGATTTGAAAGTGAATATTTTCTACGGCGCTCCGACGGCGTTGCGCGCACTCGCTCAGATGGGCGATGAGATTGTTCGAAAATATGATCGCTCTTCATTGCGCATTCTTGGCAGCGTGGGCGAGCCGATTAATCCCGAAATTTGGAAGTGGTATCACGATGTGGTGGGTGAAGGTCGCTGCGACATCATGGATACCTGGTGGCAAACCGAGACGGGCGGCATTCTCATGACGCCGCTTCCGGGTGTGACCCCAACGAAACCAGGTTCAGCGACGTTTCCATTCTTTGGTGTAGAGCCTTTAATCGTGAAACCGGAAACTGGCGAAGAGTTGCATGGTAATGGCGTGGAAGGCGCGCTTTGCCTCAAGCGTTCATGGCCTGGACAGGCCCGCACGATTTACAAAGATCATGCGCGCTTCAAGGAAACCTATTTCTCGCAATACAAAGGTCTCTACTTCACAGGTGATGGATGTAAACGCGATGAAGACGGCTACTACTGGGTCACTGGCCGAATCGATGACGTGCTGAACGTCTCTGGTCATCGTCTGGGGACGGCCGAAGTTGAAAGTGCTCTCGTTGAGCATGAGGCGGTCGTAGAAGCCGCCGTTGTCGGTTACCCTCACGACATCAAGGGCCAGGGCATCTACGCCTACGTGGTGCTTTATCCGAACCAAACAGAATCCCCAGAACTCCTGGAGAAAATTAAAGATAGTGTTCGCAATAGCATCGGCCGTTTCGCCGCTCCTGATAAAGTGCATGTCACCAAAGGTCTGCCCAAAACTCGCTCTGGTAAAGTCATGCGTCGAATTCTGCGCAAGATCGCCGCGGCGGAATACTCAGGACTTGGTGATCTCAGCACTCTGGCCGATCCTTCTGTTGTTGATGCGCTTGTGAGTGAACACCGTGCGCGCCACTGATCTTCAGGAACTGCTTCATCAGCAGATTCCTATGGCCCATGCTCTTCAAGTCAAAGTCGCCAACTTAACTTCCGACATGGTGGAGTTAACTGCGCCTTTGGCCCCCAATGGGAATCATATGGGAACGGCCTTTGGCGGAAGCCTTGGGGCCATTGCTATCCTGTCTTGTTACGCTTGGCTGTTTAATCGTCTGGATGATGGTGGAAAAGAGTGCCACGTACTGATTAAAAGCTCACACATGGACTACATAAAGCCTGTTACGGGTGACTTGCACGCCCGGTGTGTCTTTAAAAATGAAGCTGAAATCGAGCGGGTACTACAACAGTTCTCACGAAAAGGGACTGCGCGATTGTATTTAGAGGCGGAAGTGATCGATGCTCAGAAGCAAGTGCTTTGCCACTTCCGCGGTGAGTTTGTTGCTCGACGGAAGTAATTCTACCGCCACTGCGAAGAAACTTCGCATTATAGTACTAATTCAAAAACGAACTATTTAACAACCACTCCACGAATATCTTCGCGTGTGAAGTACGTGCCACCGACACGGAAGCTATCCAAGTCACCGAGCTTGCCCGTGACGGGGCTGAACGCCATCGACTCGATCTCACGCTTCAAGACCGCACGGTCTTGCAACAGAACCACTTGAACACGATCCGCTGGAAGCACCAGCCCTGCGCCAGTGACTTCGCCGAGTAGAAGGCGATTGCCACCTTGCTCAAGCCCACGAAGAGAAAGCTGGCGCTCTTGCAACAAACGATCAGCTTGAGAGCGATCTAGGGCGAGAGCTTGGAAAGCTGTTAAAAGTCCCATGAAAAGAATTAAAGCTTTCATTGGAGTTCTCCTTCTGGCTCGGCCAGAAAAGTTTCGCAAAGGTTCAAAGTAAAATAAGGAACGTCGCCGTGGTTCGCACTGTCTTGCATAATGGCGTGGGTGGCCTTAACCGCTTCACGCTGAACATCTTTAATCTTTTTGATCGCGTCTTCATTCAGTGACTCACTCAAAGAGTACATAAGGTTCAAACCGCGGCCCACTGACTCTGGACGGTAGAACTTCACCAATTCTGGCAAGTGCGATGAAGCCACTTGCAAATCAAGACTAAAATCACGGTCACGAGCACTCAAGCGGCCATCAACTTCTTTAATCAATTCCTGCTTGAGCATATCTTCCGCTTTACGCTTACCAGTGCTGCCGAAAAGCTCAGTCACTTCCATCCACGAAGTTCCCGCGCTGTTAGCTGCGAGCTTGTAGATGAAGTAGCTCATGCGATCTTTCAAAGCTTCGTTCAAATCAACCGAGTAAACGCGCTTCTCAGAACCTTCGAAAACAAATCCACCGAAGTGCTTTTGCAAAAATTCAGCGAGGACAGGAGGCAAGAGCTTCATCAATTCGCCAACGCGCTTTTCGCGGCAGATGTAGGCACACAAGTTTAAAGCTGTGTGTGGAGCTACTTCTGATTTTGACTCTTCCTGCATGAGGCGACGAAGGGAAGTCACTGGCACTTGTGCTCTTTGAGCGAGTGCTTGCACGGTCACTCGTGGGTGGCGTGCGAGAAAGTCTTGTACCAAAGCTCTAAGTGAGCTGATGGTGGAGGCTTCGTTTTGTGTGACTTCGATTTGCAAGGTTTTGATCTCCCTGCATCCTTCATATCAACAACTTCGTACTCCTTGATAGGGGGCGTGTAGTCCTGACAGACGATAAGAGATACATGGTGTCGCACTGGCCCCGAAGGACCAGCCAGCCCCGCTTAAAACCCACGGCGAGGGGGGCGAACTGGTGTCGTTCTGCCACCGTTACCTGGATTTCCACCAGCGTTGCCGCTACATGGGCGAGTGATCAAGCGCATTTTTACAGTGCCGTTGATATCAGATGAGTCCACAGTCGCAAGGCCCGAGCGGCTGAGATCGCGGTTGAGGATAGCGAGTTCCATATGATTATTGAGCATGAATTTTACACTGCGAGCGGCACGAGAAGCGCACGCTGAGCGAATAGGAACGTTGATCACAGGATTGCTAATCCACTCATCATTGGCTTCGCCTCTCCAAGTTCTATTCTCAAGAACCACTTTATTACCACCTACACCACCGAGACCTTCGTGACCGGCAAACATAGTAGAGAAGGTTCCTTGCACACCTGGATCGAGAATCATGGCGCCGCGATTAAAGAGTGAAATCTCGAGTGCCTCGACTTGTTGGCCATCAGGGATTTCAGCGGTGAGGCTCAAAGCGCATGACTTGTAGTCGAGAGCTGGGTCATTCGCCCGATTAACACGACCAGTGTTAGGGAGATTGCGTGGAACTTGAATTTGAAATGAATCAAATAGAATTGAAACACTGGAGTTATCCGGAGAAGGGGAGAGGGCGACGCTGCCGACGGGGCAACCTGACCCTCTATAAGAGAGACCACCGAATTGAACCTGAGCTTGCGCACTATTAAGTGCAAGAAGAAGTGTGGCGGCGGTGAGGATGGCGAGTAAGTGTGACATGTGGTCTCCCTTGTTTCTTGATTACTGAATACATCTATAGAGTTTGATAAGTGAACCCCCGATGAAATCGTTTTCGACCAGGTGGTTTTTTGAAAAAACCAGGTGGGCGACAACGTTTACTCGAAAGCATTTTGCTACTTCACGAAACAATTTGCCGCTGTGTATGTTCAGAGCAAGCCAACGGGACAACGAAGTCCTCCAACCTGCAAGGAGATCACATGACTCTTATTAAAAAACTCGTTCTGATCGCAACTCTTTCTCTCTCAGCTGGTGCCATGGCACAGGGTCTTGAACTCGGTTACCCAAGCACTGGTGGTAACGGATGTCCGCAAGGAACTGTTTCAGCCAACCTTTCACCAGACAGCACTCAGCTGACTATCTTGTTCGATCAGTTCTTGGCGGAAGCCGGCCCTTCAGCGGGTAAGACCCTTGACCGTAAGAGCTGTAACATCTCAATCCCAATTCGTGTTCCAGGCGGCTACAGCGTTTCAATCGTAGCGGTTGATTATCGCGGCTTCGTAGGCTTACCGAGCCGTCGTGCGAACGCTCGCTTCACTGCTGAGTACTTCTTCGCTGGTATGATTGGTCCACGTATGTCGAAGACTTTCATTGGCGCTCAGAACACTGACTACTTGGTTGAGAACGACTTGATCGTTTCTGCGCAAGTATGGTCTGCGTGTGGTGCTGAAACTAACATGCGTATCAATGCTTCAATCATGTTGCAGAACACTGACCGTGTAGAAGACGCTATCGCGACTGTTGACTCGGCCGATATCAGCTCTGGCATCCTTTACCAACTTCAATACCGTCGCTGCCGTTAATCGGTACCGTTCGGTCGCATCACTCCCGAAGGGCCCCGAAAGGGGCCCTTTTTGTTTGTTAAAACAGCTAGTTAGGTCCTCATCTTTTCACTCCCAAAAACCGATAAGTCTCAGTGATGAAACACCTTCTAAGCACAATCATTCTGCTGATGGCCCTCAACTCTTGGGCCGCCGAATCGCCACGTCAGGTGGCCCTTGAGCAATTCCCTGTGCAGGTGCGAGATCTGCTAGGGAAAAAAGCAGTGGATGCTCGTAATGTGTTTAAAGACGTTCCACAAAATAAACGTCGTGAAGATGATCGTGGCTTATTTTTAAATCTATTGGGCGTTAATTACGATGTTACGTTGGGAAAAAAAGCTGAGATGGTGGAATGGCTCGCCTTGCGTTCACCTCCCCAGCGCTCTGTTGGCCTCTATGAAAAGCTCATGGAGAAATACGGCAAACAGGCCCAAGTAAAAAATGTGGATGTCGCTGGACCTGCTCCTGGTCAGTACATAGAAATAAATTTTCCCTCTGAAGGCACACAGTTTCGTTTTGTTTCTTCAACCAAAGATCTTTATTCGGTCGTTGTACAGAGGAAGCCATGAGAAAAATTCTTCTCAGTGCACTTCTGCTGATTCCAGCGACAAGTTTTGCTCATGTCGACTGTGAGTCTTGTCGTCATATCGAAGGTCATCCGTCCGAGGGTATTCCTGAGTGGGCCGCAAGTCTGCAAGTGGCTTCAACGTCACTTTCATGGTGGTCAACGACACCTGCACAAGTGGCAGCGGCCCCTTGTCGTCAGCCGATTCCTACTGACGCCCAGATGCGTGAATGGTTGGCGGCCTACGACTCAGGCACGAAAAGCAGCAAGAATGTTCATGGAATTTCATTACAAGATGAGTCCATCGAAAATATTCGCGCCCTCGAGCATCTCACCACGTTGAAAGATTGGCGTAAAAACCCTCTGACCGCTCAACAGCCGCAGTACAGCTCTAGCTGCACGAAAGCGCTTTGTGCCGCCACCGAGCTGCTAGGAGATGCAGGTGTGATGGCGCTCTATATGCAGCGTCGCTACGGTTTTACACCCTCGCATTTGGCATACAACGAAACATCTCCTTGGACCCGCGCTCAGTTGGGGCAGGCACTGATTGGTGTGCAAGAGTTTCCTGAGGGCGTTTTCCCTATGGAAGAAGCGCGTCCGTTTGTTCGCTATCGTTCAGGTCAGTTGCCACAAGGTTATGGTTCGACCACTGTGGCCGATTCTATCGTGAGATTTTTTGATCGCTGGCTTCAGATTCCAGATGGTGAAAAGCAAGCCACCACATCTCATGAGTTAGGTCACGCGCTAGCCGCTGAGACCGGAGCGGATCGAAGTGCTGCCTGGTTGGCGCTCTCTGGTTGGGAGTCTTACATGGGGCAAGGCCCCTTTGGCATGGAAGAAAAATTCACTGCTACGATTAAGGAAGCCCTTGTTTCTGGTTACGCTACCACCAGTCCGGTGGAGGATTTCGCAGAAAGTGTGGCGGCCTATCGTTATAATCCACAACTTTTAATGACCCGCAGTCCGGCCAAGTACGAATTTATTAAGCACTCAGTTTTTAATGGCATAGAGTACACCAGTGCCCAGGCCTGTAGTCAGGGCACCACATATACTGCTCAGCTGGTCGAAGCTGTGCGTCCTCGTCTTGAGGCGTGGAATCCTAGTGCTGCCGATGTGACTCGGATGGCGAGAAGCTGCCTGGATACGATTTTTGGTACGATGGGTAGTGGTACACAGAACAATCAACTCAGCAGTGCTCCGATCCAAAACTGTTTCGCTGATGCTCCTCAAATTGAAGTGCGCAAGTGGATGAAAGACAGTGTCGCCGGTCGTCCATGGGCAGCGCACGTCGCGCCTATGATTCGTAATGCTCATGCGGAGTTACCCGCGGCCTTAGTGAATCGCATGCAAGGGGCCGCCACGAGTCTTGGTGCACATATGCGCCAGTCACTCACTTCAGTATTACCGTCTGTATTTCAGACAATGCTACCGACCTTGAGTCGCTCAGGCTGTCAGCAAGCGGATTTCTCTCAGGCCTACACATACTACACACCGGTGTACCAAAGCTCACCGAACGATCCGCTACGCTACCGTGCGCGTTTTCAGATCGCTGACAGTGTAAAACAAATGTGTAGGGATATTGTGGAAGCGCGTTCGAATCCGGCCAACCCTGGTCCTTTAAAGAACCAAGAGCTGGCCAGCTATCTCAAAAAACTATTTCCTTAGTCGAGCCAGAAAATCCGGTCTTCCACACTGAGAGCTGGTGGATGAGGATTTTTTCCGGCCTTCGCTAGAACCTTCTCTTCCAAGACTCCAATGGCATTTTCCAGCCCCACTTGAAAGTCACCTTTCTTAAAGTGAGTGCGAAGCAACGCCAGGATTTCGTGGAGATCTTGTGCTTGCAGCTTCGAATTAAGATCACGATCAATCAGCAGATGCATCTTGTGCTCATTCAACGAGAAGAACAAAAGAATCGCGGCCTGATGACCGAGGCTTGATGATTGAAACTGTGAAAAGAGCGCACTGGCCTTCTCTGCCGTTTCTCTTTCCGCTTCAGCAGGTAGGACAAAAAAGCGATGAAGATCCAACACTCTTAAAAGGGCGACCACCAGTAAGATGCAAGCGCCGACCAAAAGAATTTCTAACGAGCGTGGATGAAGGTTGTAAAAGTGAAGTACGAGAGCCGAGATCACTAGTCCGATCAACACACCACCACGCCAAAGCGCGCCCGGGTAAGGATCAGATGCATGGCAAGCCGCTACCACGAGCTCGTAGCCGGTATGTTCTTCGAATTTTTTAATTTTCTCAGCAACGGGTGCAGATGTGAACGGTGCCTTATTTTTCATTACCAATCTCCTGAGGCGCCACCGCCACTAAATCCACCACCGCCGCCGCCCCAGCCTCCGCCGGAACCGCCGCCAAATCCACCGCCGCCTCCACGTCCACCACCGAGGATGCTGCCCATGACGGCACCAGCACCAAAGGCGCGCGCGCCCCGTGAGCGATTAAGTAGAGGGAAGATAAAGAAGAAAAGAATCATGAGAATCAGCGTGCCTAGGGGAGAAAGTTCTCCCTTCGCGCGACGAGTCCGGCGTACCACCGGAGCATTGCTAATTTTGACATTAAATTTGCCAGCCACTTCCAACAAGATCTGCGCCACACCACCGGCATAGTCGCCATTCTTGAAAGCAGGACGCAGGACGCCCGTAATCCACCGTGAGGATTCCAGATCGGTGATCTCACCTTCAATGCCGCCACCGACTTCGATGCGCATTTTGCGCTCGGTAGGTGCGATGACAATGATGAGACCGTTGTCACTCTTCTCGCCACCGAGCTTCCAGGCTTCCGCAGCACGGATGCTGTAATCCTCGATCTCGTAACCTTGCAGGTCACTGGGAATAATCACACCAATCTCGGGCCCGCCTTGGGCTTTAATCTCAGTGATAAAATGCGTCAGCTGAGCACTTTGTTCTGGCGTGAAAAGTCCTACCTGATCAATGACCGGGCGATTAAGCTCGGGAAAGCGTGGCCCTTGAGAAAAGGCCAGCGCACTCCAAAGAATAAGGAATAGAGAGAGAAGTGAGCGCACTAGAACTGAACAGTCGGAGCCGCTTGCTCAGTCGCAGCCGCTTCAAACTGAGGTTTCTTCTCGTGCTTGAACATAATGCTGTTTGTGAGTGACGTCGGGAAAACGGTGACGAGGTTGTTGAACTCTTTCACAGTCTCAATGTAACGACGACGAGCGACCGTGATGCGGTTTTCAGTGCCTTCGAGCTGAGCTTGCAAACCTTTGAAGTTATCTGCGGCTTTCAAATCAGGGTACTTCTCGGCCACAACCATCAAACGGCCGAGGGCCTGTGAGAGGCCGTTTTGTGCAGATTGAAACTCTTTGAGTTTTTCTGGCGTGAGGTTCGAAGCATCAACAGTCATTTGAGTGGCTTTCGCGCGGGCTTCAATCACTCCTTCGAGAGTTTCTTTCTCGTGAGAAGCGTAGCCCTTTACTGTAGCGACCAAGTTCGGCACCAAGTCCGCACGGCGCTTGTATTGGTTTTGGACTTCGGCCCATGAAGCCTCAGTTTCGTTAAGCGCAGTCGGGATCGACTGAACGCCACAGCCAGTAAGAAGTGCGAGAAGAGGAAGAGCGAAAAGAAGTGAGCGCATAGGAAATGTCTCCAAAATAGAAAAAGCCCATAATGTTATTACACACTATGGGCTTCAAAAAATTTAAGTCAAGATCGAGACTACTTAGTGAGAGCAGCTACTTGCTTAGTAAGACGTGAGATCTTGCGAGCTACAGTCTTCTTGTGCATAGCTGGAGACTTAGCAACTTTCATCAATTTTGATTGAGCATTCTTCAAAACAGACAATGCAGCTGTCTTGTCGCCTTTAACGATCGCTTCGCGAACAGCTTTAACAGCTGTACGAGCAGAAGCTTTTTTTACTTTATTGGTCATACGCTTAACTTTGTCTTGTTTTGCGCGTTTCGTTGATGACTTGTGGTTTGCCACGATGCACTCCTAAATATGATTCGGTACTAATGTATCCGCGAAGTTATAAACACTTTTCAGGGCCATGGCAAGAGAACCTCGCGTCTCACATGAGTCTGTTGACCGGCTGGGCGCATTCAGGGCACAGTGAAGGAGTTTTTCTTCAAAGATATCCATGATTTAACTGCAGAGGTAACCCATGCAAAACATCCGAATAATTGGTGTGGTCGGTGCTGGTCAAATGGGCCGCGGCATCGCTCAAGTCGCCATTCAGTCTGGTTTTGACGTCATTATGTTCGATGCGTTTCAAAACGCTTTGGATTTCGGCGCTGATTTCATCAAGGGCCAACTGAATAAAGGTGTAGAGAAAGCGAAGTGGAGCGCAGCAGATGCTGACGCCGCTTTGAAGCGCCTCAAAACCGCCAGTGACATGAAAGCTCTTAAGGACTGCGACCTGGTTATTGAAGCCGCCACAGAAAATCGCGCGCTGAAATTTGATATCTTCAAAAAACTCGATGAAATTGTGAAGCCCGGCGCATTGCTGGCGTCGAACACCTCTTCGATTTCTATCACGGAAATCGCAGCGCAAACCAAACGTCCAAGTTTGGTGGCCGGTATGCACTTTATGAACCCAGTGCCAGTGATGAAATTGGTGGAAGGTATCCGCGGTCTTGAAACCAGCGATGAAACGTTCAACACCGTGGCTGCTGCCGCCGAGAAAATGGGTAAAACCTTTGTGCGTGCTCAGGATTATCCTGGCTTCGCCGTTAACCGAATTCTTATGCCGATGATCAACGAAGCGTTCTACGCACTCTATGAAGGTGTGGCGACAGCGAAGGATATCGACACTGCCATGAAGCTTGGAACGAACCAGCCCATGGGCCCGCTGGAACTCGCTGACTTCATCGGTCTGGATACCTGCTTGGCGATCATGGAGGTGCTTCACACCGGGTTGTCAGACACAAAATACCGTCCATGCCCACTCTTGAAGCAGTATGTGGCCGCCGGTCGCTTCGGTCGTAAAAATAAAAAAGGCGTGTTCATCTATGAGTGAGTTTCAAACGCTGCAATACGAAGAACAAGATAAGGTCGGCGTACTCACCATTAATCGCCCGGATAAATTAAACGCACTGGATGCGACTGTATTGTCTGAATTAAAGACTTTTCTCTCTCAAGCCGCGACAAAAAAGCTGACGGGGTTGATTCTCACGGGCGCTGGAGAGAAGGCCTTCATCGCCGGTGCCGATATTCTCGCCATGACCACCATGGATGCGAAAGCAGCCGGTGAGTTTGGTCGTCTCGGGCAAAATGTCAGCGTGATGTTCGAGTATCTTCCTTATCCGACGATTGCAGCCGTTCATGGTTTTGCTCTCGGCGGCGGTTTTGAAATGGCACTCTCTTGTGATTTCATTTTTGCCTCTGAAAAAGCGGTATTTGGTTTGCCAGAGGTAAAACTTGGATTGTTGCCAGGGTTTGGTGGGACTCAGCGCTTGGCGCGCCGGACTTCGCCAGCCTTTGCCAAAGAAATGGTTTTCGCTGGGAAAAATCTCACGGCGACAGAAGCGCATACACGCGGCATAGCGAATCAAGTGTTCGCAGACAAAGCTGCGCTTATGCAGGGCTGTCGCGATTACCTAACTCTCGTGGCGAAGAACTCACCACTTGCGGTGGGCATTGCGAAGCGTGTGATTGACCAAGGCGCGCAGACGACTTTGGAGCAAGGTCTTGCTCTTGAGGCCAACGCTTTCTCACAATTATTTACCTCACAAGATATGAAAGAAGGGACAGCTGCGTTTATTGCTAAACGCCCGGCCGTCTTCAAAGGAGAATAGTAATGTTACTCGACGAGAAATATAACGAAGTTCGCGACATGATTAAGAAGTTCTCTGACGCGGAAATCGGTCCACGTGCCATGGGAATTGACCATGAAGGTGAGATGCCGAAAGACATTATCGCGAAACTCGCAGAAAACGGATTCCTCGGATCTTACGTTCCTGAAGAGTACGGCGGTGCTGGCCTCGATTATCTTAGCTATGCCCTTTTGATCGAAGAGCTCTCACGCAACTGTGCTTCGACTGGTGTGTTTGTCTCTGCTCACACATCTTTGTGTGTGTGGCCGATTTTGAATTTCGGGACTGATGCTCAAAAGAAAAAATTCCTACCGAAACTTGCGAGCGGGGAGTGGATTGGTTGCTTCGCGCTCTCTGAGCCGAACGCCGGATCAGACGCTGGATCACTTACGACCATGGCCGAAGACAAAGGTGATCATTGGGAAATTAACGGCGTAAAAAACTGGATTACAAATGGCAAAGAGGCCAACGTGGCGATCGTTTTTGCTAAGACAAAAAAGACGCCTGACTACAAAGGCATCTCAGCGTTCATCGTGGAAACTTCTTCGCCAGGATTCTCTATCATCAAGATTGAAGACAAACTCGGCATCCGTGGATCTTCAACGGCCCAGCTGGCGTTTGATAAAGTGAAAGTGCCCAAAGATGCTTTGCTCGGCGACCCAGAAAAAGGTTTCCGTGTGGCCATGGCAACTCTCGACGGCGGTCGAATTGGTATCGCTGCTCAGGCCCTTGGTATCGCCCAGGGGGCGTTCACCTACGCTGCAAAATACGTCAAAGAGCGCGTGCAGTTCGGCGCTCCCTTGGCCAACCTTCAGGGTATTCAGTTTATGCTCGCCGATATGAGCACGAAAATTGCTTCATCGCGTTTGTTGATTTATCACGCTTCGGCCCTTAAAGACGCAGGGCGTCCGTACTCAAAAGAGTCGGCGCAAGCGAAGTTGATGGCCTCAGAATCGGCCATGTGGGTGACCACCAAGGCGATTCAGCTCTGTGGCGGCAACGGGTACACCAAAGAATATCCGGTGGAGCGTTTCTTCCGTGATGCCAAGATTACCGAAATTTACGAGGGAACTTCAGAAGTTCAGCGTATGGTGATTGCGGCTAACGAGCTGAAAGACCTCCAATAACCAACTGATTCCGTTAGACGGACACTGTGCTGTTTGGTACGGTGTCCACTATTTTTGTTTGATCTTTGGCGGAGTTACGAAATCTATGGCGAAAACCAAACCCAAGACTAAGATAGTGGCCAAGAAGCCTGCAGCAAAAGCTAAGGCGAAAGGGAAACCAGTGGCCAAAATTAAAGCGAAGCCGGCAGCGAAAAAAGCTCCCGCTAAGAAAGCTCCTCCTGCGAAAAAAGGTCTCTTGAAGACTGCGACGAAGTTCGTAGGCAAAGTTCTTTCTAAGGCCGACAAAGAGCGCGCGAAGAAAGAAGCCATGAAAGCGAAAGCTGAAGCGGCGAAAGAGAAAGAGCGCGCGAAAAAAGAAGCGGCGAAAGAGAAAGCTGAAGCGGCGAAAGAAAAAGATCGCGCCAAGAAAGAAGCTCTTAAAGCCAAAGCTGATGCAGCTAAGGCCAAAATCGAAGCAGCGAAAGAAAAAGATCGCGCGAAGAAAGACGCAGAAAAAGCGAAGATCCAAGCGGCCAAAGACGCTGAGAAAAATAAAAAGCTCGCGGCTAAAGAAGCTGAGAAAGCGGCCAAGATCAAAGCGAAAGAAGACGAGAAAGCGGCCAAACTGAAAGCAAAAGACGATGCTAAGCGCCGCGCTCGTGGTGAAGAAGTTGAAGACGATGCTCCACGAGTCCGTAAAGGGGATGAAGATGACGACGAAGAAGACTTCAAGCGCGTTGCCGCGAAAGGCAAAGGCGGCCGTAAGTTCGACGAAGAAGGCTCGCACGACCTCGAGCGCGGCTTCAAAAAATACAGTGTCGGTGACCTCGAAGGCAAAATCGCCGACGAAATCGCGGAGCTCCGCGAACACTTTGCGTGGAAAGACATCGTTGGCGCGATTGGCACGTTGGATTTCTTCGTGGATCCAAAAGACGACTCATGCGTTGAGAAAGGCTGCGACAACATTCGCACCTCGCAGAGCTGGTGCCGCCTCCACTACCTGAAAGGCTGGAAGAACATCCAACGCAAAAAAGAAATTTTGAGCGAAGGTAAGCTTCAAGAGTACATCGAGGAATTGATCTCGAAGTACCCACCGAAATATATCGAAGCGATCACCAACGATTTGTCAGACGACAAAGAGTTCTACAAAGTTCTTAACGAACTCAACATCACCAACGAGTTCGACTTCGAAGAAGAAGACTTCGAGCAGAACGATGATGATGATGATGATGGGGATATCGGGATCGAACGCTTTAACGGCACGGTCCGCTACGAAGACGCAGAATAGAGAAAATAAAAAGGCCCCTTTCGGGGCCTTTTCTTTTTTAGCTGTTAGTGACGAGTTTGATCTTCATCGTCTTCTTCAAAATCATCCATATCCTCAACGAAGTTCGCCTCACGAAGCAAGCGATCAGCTTCCAAGGTGAGCGTCACGTTTTCGCGAGTCATCTTGTAGAAGTATTTTTTGTCCTTCCATTCCACTTCCTGCCAATTCGGTTCCCATTCTGCCCAGTCTTCGTTGGCAAACACTTCATCAAAGAACATACCGGCCATCAGCACGAAGTTCTCTTGGGTCGTTTTAACGAGATCAGGTGTGGCGATATCAGCGGTGTCGCAGGAAAGGAAGCAGCTCACTGAGCTTTCAGTTGAGTTCTTGTCTTTAGGATTGAAGCCAAAGATGACGACCAATTCAGAGGGGAAAATCTGACCGTGAACCTCAAAGTGGCGACTCTGGGCGTTACATTCCTTCTCATAAGTTTGATTGAGCAGTGCAGTCACCGACTCAATCCAGTCTTTTGGGAGGGCAATTCCAACAACCTTAGAGGGTTTTCTTTCCAGCATCTTGTTCCTGCCTTAAAAAGCGAGATTTTACTTGGTCCCGTCGAGGTGGATTAATAGAATAGTTCAGATAGATAAGTCTGCTCTCTTTTTCAAGGAATTTCCCATGGCCGTCTACATTCTCTCTGGTGCCCGCACAGCTTTCGGTAGTTTTATGGGAGGCCTCGCTGGAGTCCCTGCCACAAAATTAGGCGCAGTAGCGATTCAAGGGGCCTTGTCGAAGTCAGGCCTTTCGAAAGATCGCGTGGACGAAGTCTTCATGGGGAACGTGGTTCAGGCCGGAGTGGGGCAAGCACCAGCTCGTCAGGCCGCACTTTTCGCCGGACTTCCTGAAGCTGTTCCGTGCACCACCATCAATAAAGTTTGCGGTTCAGGTTTGCAATCAGTGATCCTCGCGGCCCGCAGTATTCAAACTGGCGAAAACCAAGTGGTGATTGCTGGCGGTATGGAGAACATGTCGCTTGCTCCACATTTGCTACCGAACTCGCGCAATGGTTTCAAGTTCGGCTCATCAGAAATCAAAGACAGCATGCAGTGGGATGGCTTGTGGGATGTGTACACCGATCGCCCGATGGGCAATTGCGCTGAAGAGTGCGTAACGAAGTACTCGATGACTCGCGCAGAACAAGACGCGTTCGCCATTGAATCTTTCAAGCGCGCGCAAGCCGCCGTGAAAGAAGGCGCTTTTAAAAATGAAATCGTCGCAGTTCCTGTTCCTGCGAAGGGTGGCAGTGTTGATCTCGTAGAAGACGAAGGCCCCTTCAAAGCGAACTTCGAAAAAATTCCTGGTCTTCGTCCCGCGTTTGATAAGAACGGTACGATCACAGCGGCTAACGCTTCGACCATTAATGACGGAGCAGCGGCTTTAGTTTTGGGCGGCGATGCTTTCGCGGCCACAGCGAAATACAAAATCGTTTCATGGGCTTCACATGCACAGAACCCAACGTGGTTCACAACGGCTCCAGTGGGCGCGATTCAAAAGGCCCTCGAGAAAGCCAAGCTCACAACTGAGCAAGTGGACCTCTGGGAAATCAACGAAGCCTTCGCAGCCGTTACGATGGCGGCGATGATAGAGCTCAAGCTTCCTCATGAGAAAGTAAACACGCTTGGTGGCGCAGTAGCGATCGGTCACCCGATCGGTGCTTCAGGCGCACGCATTCTTCTCACGCTTACAACAGCGATGGATCGCAAGAATGCGAAGTACGGCTGCGCGGCCATCTGCATTGGTGGAGGAGAAGCCCTCGCCGTTGTGATTGAGAAGGTTCGCTAATGGCCACCACCCCAACGACACAGGCCAAATCAGGACTCAGGCAGCTGAAGCCCAATGAGGTCTTGTTTAACGATGGGGATCCAGCGGACTCACTCTATATTATTCAGAAAGGCCAAATTCGACTCTTCAAGCCTAAGGGGAAGGGCTTCATTGAGATCGCCGTTCTGCGCACGGGCGAAGTGATCGGCGAGATGGCTTTCTTTGATGAAGATGGTTCTGGCCGCAAGCGTTCGGCTTCGGCATCGGCCATGGTGCCGACAGAGATTATCGAAATTTCGTTCGTCGCTTTTGGCAAAACCATGGCGACTTTGAATCCTTGGTTCAAGACCATCATCAACACTCTCGCCAATCGTTTGCGTAAAGCGAACTCACGCTTGAAAGAGCTCGAATCAAATTCAACCGCTCAGTATGGCACCAAAGTAGGTGAGTACGAGTTTATGAAGCCGAGCGAGGTCCTCAAAGTTCTGAGTACCTTGTTCTTGGTTTTTAAAACTCACGGTGAAAAACACGAAGCCGGTGTTTCGGTTCATAAGAAGACGCTGGATCTCTACGCAGGCGATATCTACAGCATCGCTGAAGCTAAGATGGAAGCGGTGGTTCTCACGCTCAAGGAACTCGGCTGGCTCGAAGTCGCGGACGATGCCGACAAAATGCCTTATCTCTTTGTGATGAGAAATCTCGAGCTCCTGCGCTCACTGTTCATTTTCTACAATACCGAGAAGCAGCTACCGGACGAGAAGAAGATGCGCATTGGGCAACAGTGTGTCACTTTCCTTGAAAAGATCTTGCAGTACGCCCCAAAGAATCCACCGAAGGATATCGCCAATCTCAAACCACGAGATGAGTTCGATACGTCTCATCGCTTCACTCAGCACTTCAATATTCGACCGATTCTCGAAGAGTTTAAAACGCGCAACGTAGCGATCACAGCGGATCATCTTGATGATGCTCGTTCTATTCAAATTGTAGGGGAGCGTGCGGTTCAGGATGGGGATATCTTGCTGGAGATCGACATGGCGAAGCTCCAGCGGATGTATCCTATTATCAAGTTTGTGAACTCAGTCACAAAACAGAACCGAGAGAAAGCGAACTACTAGATGCCTGCCGGCGTGTAGAAGATCTCAATCGTGTCACCTGAAGCGTAGATCGCTGAGCCGTTCAACTTAATGAAGTAGCCTGTGCGATTCAACGGCGACATGGTGTTGATTGTGCCATTGGCATTCACCTTAATATTCTGATTCTCGCGGTAACCTTCGTAGCTCCAGCCGTTGGTGGTGCTCTGAGGAATGTTACTGCCACGAATACGCACGATGATCGTGTCTGGCTTAGGTTGTGACGGGGCCACAGCATAACCGTAGAACTCTGTTGGTGTACGAGTCTTCACGACGAGACAGTCAGGATACGTTACTTCCGCGTTTCCGTTCAGCTGAAGGAAGTAACCCGTTTTGGGTTCGCCGGGTGTCGGCAAGCGACGTGTATTTCTATTTGTTAAGTAGCCTGCGTAGCTCCAGCCGTTCGTTGAGCTCGCTGCGACGGCCGTAGCATTGCCGCTAGTAGAAAGTTTTGAGACCTGAATATCAACGGTATCCACCACCGTGTTTTCACTGACGAGCCAGTAGTTGTATGTGTGACTGAGAACTTCTTGTTGGATAGATGAGTTCACACCCGCATAGACATCAAAGCTGTTGCTACATAGATCGTAACTATCTTTGTAGGTACGTGAGCCTTGATCAGTCGGCTGTGATTGAGGAGGAATGCTTGCGTTCGCGTACATGTAGGCCGACATCTCGCGATATTTCTTACCTTGAGCGTAGCCTGACTGGCAGCCGTTGCTATGAGCGACCACGCTGAAGAAGCGCAATTGCTGAGCGTTTAAGCTGTTTCGCAGATTGATGAAATTCGTTTTAGCAGTGCTGAATGCGGAGTTGTTTTCGACATACTGACCGTTAAAGTAGCTGTACATGGTGTCGTCATCTTCGTTGGAAACAAGAACGACGATGGTGTGAGCGTTGTTTCGGAAAACGAGACCACCGCTTGAAATGCGGTTTGAATTAATGAGGCTCACTGAGCGAGATAGGCCAGCTTCGTTGTTGATGCCGGTCGGAGTGGTGAAGAAGGCCAGGTTTTCTAAACTGACCACGTTCACCGAAGACGACATGGCAGCTGCGTTGTTGGTGATTACCTGACGAAATGTGTCCGAGTTTCCGTCGGGCAACAGAGGCGCCACCATAATACGATAATCAAACTGCTGAGAAACCGCCTGAATCGTAAGCTGGAGCTGCTCTTTCACAGTTGAAGAGAGGTAGCCCGAAGAAAGTGAGTTATCGACGACATAAAGAATATCAACCGGCGGCTTGATCAAGGTGCTGTTGGCGCAGGTTAAGTTTTGGAAAACTTCCACAGCGCTGGCAGTGTATTTTTCAGACTTAGGAGTCCCCGCGAATTCTTCTTTACTGCAGCCCCACGCCACAAAGAGCGAGAGCAAGAGAGCAATTGATGGTTTCATCATAAGACACCTTTAGGGTTCATATCGATTAGGCTAATCGGTTATTAGGTGCGTGAACTTGAGTTCGGGAAAAGATTGCCGCAGGCCGACGTGTGCTTTTGATGGGTTACAATAAGGAATAATGGTTTCAAGAGGTTGGAGGACTTATGAGTGAGAGCTGGTATTACGTACTCAAAGGACAACGGCAGGGCCCGGTAGACGTTGGCGTCATCACCACATTGGTGCAAAGTCAGCAGCTGCGCGAGGATGACTACATTTGGAAAAAAGGTTTTGATAACTGGCGTAAGCTAAAAGACGTCGCAGAGTTACAGAATCTTGTGGGTGTATCTCCTTCTGTTCCCGACTTTGTCGCACCCAAGAAAGAAGAATCGTCGCAAAAATTTCGTCTGGGTGCACTCGATCCAGAAGAGAAGAGTATCTACGTTCGTATTGGTGTCGATCGCGGCGGAGCGCCAGCGGAGTATGGCCCTTACACTCCAAGCCTCGTGAAGCGTCTTTATCAAGAGAATCGCGTGAATGGTCGTACACAGTTTTTTGTACGCGGCAGAACAGATGACTGGGGCTTCCTCGCTGATGTGTCTGACTTCGAAGAAGTCTTTCATGATATGCCGCCTGTGATTCAAGAGACGGAGCGTCGCCGTTGGATGCGTAAGCCATTGCTCGCGCGCATGTTTGTCCAAAATAATAAAAAAGTTTTCGAAGGTGTTTGCCGCGATATTTCGGTTGGTGGCATGCAGGTGCTCACTGATACATTTCCTGGGCGCGCGGGCGATAAAATTGCTATCAACGTTCATCCAGACAATACGGAATATCACTTTACCGCTTCAGGTACAGTGGTGCGCCTGTTAGAAGGTAACCAAGGATTTTCATTTCGTTTCGATGCTCTCCAACAGGAAGCACAGCGAGCGATAGAGAAGTATATTCGCGATGTGGACCCGACCCTCTAACGAAATCGATAAGCGCTCACTTCGCTTAAAGATTAAAAAGTCAGCTCGTCATTTTGATTCGGATCAGTCCGGAGCACGTTTCACTGTGCAAACTTGGACCGCTGAAGGCGTAGAGCCTCGGGGCCAGCTGCTATTTCTTCATGGGGCCTTGGGCCATGGTGGTCGTCATAGTGAAATGTTTGAATGGTTCATTCGTCGTTCGGAAGGCCGGATCGCCGTTCATGCTTTAGATTTTGTCGGCCATGGACTTTCATCAGGAACGCGTGCTTACGTGAAGCAGTTCCAACATTGGGTCGAAGACGCTTTGCAGACTTATGAAGCCTTGGCCAAAAATGGCCCGGTGGTGTTGATGGGACACTCCATGGGTGGTCTTGTCGCTCTCAAAACAGTCTTAGAACATGAGCAGCGCATTCCTTCTGCCATCGGCGCTTTGGTGCTGTCGAACCCCTGTGTGCGCCCCATGCAGGTGGTGAATTTTCCCAAGATCGAGACCGCCTTCAATGCAGTTGCCAATCATCTGCCACTCTTTCGTTATCCACGCGTCTTTCGTGGCGTTGATCTCGTGAATGATAGTGAGGCGGCGAATAACTTTGAGACCGATCCGTTGGTTCCGGCCTTTATCACGGCTCAGATGGCCCGCGAGATTTGGTATGCCTCACAAGAGGTGAGATCCCTTTCTTATTTCATTAAACGTCCCACTCTCTTCTTGGTCTCTGATCAGGATGTGGTGGTGGATCGAGAAGCGACTTTGTTGTTTTCTCGCGGCATCGACAAGCAATACGCTAAAGTCATAGAATACCAAAATGTGAAGCATGAATTGCTCCATGAAACGAATCGCCAACAAGTTTGGCGAGACATTGCGACCTGGCTGGAGGCCTTATGAAAACTTTACTCCTCGCTCTTATGGTCGTTATGACATCTTGTGCGGCCTATCGCTCGTTTAACCAGACGACGACAGGGAAGGTGCGGTTTCCAGGAGGCGTGAAGGGCAACGAAGTTTGGGATGATTCCATGATGTTCCGTCGTGCCAGTTGGTATCACGGGATGACGTTGTACTACGACGCGCTTATTTACACCGCGGATGTGAAATCACCTTTCACTCGTTGGTTCTCGAGTGCTGAAAAAGAGTATTTCCAAAAATGTGATAAGTTGCTCGTGACGGTCAACTACTCGGCCGATGCGACCAAGATCTCCCACGTGATGTTCCGCGAGCAGATGCGCGCTAATGGTTATGATGACGTGGTGATTAGTACATTTGCCGCCTCAGTGAAAACTCACCCTACGTTTCAGGCCTGGAACCTTCAGAACTACAAGATATTAGGCTACTGCAAGCGTCAGTCGGCCTTAGTGGGGACCAAATCTCAGTTATGGGTCAGCTTCCCATCTTTTCCTGAACTGAAGATCAAGATTTAGTAGTCCTTTCAAGGCGTTACCCTCGCCAAGAGGGCGGACAAATCCGTTAAAGAATTCTACTCAAAAGCCGATAGGAAACTGAGGTTTCTTATGTCCGATAAAAAATTCGAGCGCTTCGGGAAATACCTCATCCTTGATCATTTGGTCGATGGTGGGATGGCGAAGATCTGTCGCGCCCGCTATTTGGGCGAACAGTCCAACAAGATTATTGCTATCAAAATGGTTCAGCCGCAGTTCTCGCGCGATCCATCTTTCGTTCGCATGTTCCAAGACGAACTTTCTGTTACGTTTGGTTTGCAACACCCGAACGTCGCACAAACTTACGACTACGGTAAGGTTAATGATCAACTCTACACCGCGATGGAGTACGTTGATGGTGCCAACCTTAAGCAGTTCCTTGATCGTCTAAAAGAAAAGAACTACGTGTTCCCAGTAGAGATTTCAATCTACATCATTTCACAAGTCTGTCAGGGCCTGCATTACTCGCACACATTCACTGATAAGCTCAGTGGTAAACCGTTACATATCGTTCACCGTGATATTTCTCCCCACAACATCATGCTTACCTATGATGGCGCGGTGAAGGTGATCGACTTCGGTATCGCCAAATCAAACGCAAGCTCTGAGGCGACTCAGGCCGGTACGATCAAAGGTAAGTTGTCTTACCTCGCTCCAGAATACTTGGATGGCATGGAGCTCGATGCTCGTTATGATGAGTTCGCTGTTGGTATCACGCTTTGGGAAATGCTTTGCTCACGCAAGATGTTCACTGCGGCCAATGACCTGGCAGTCTTGAAGCAGATTCAGGCCTGTAAAATTGCTCCACCTTCAAGCATCAACCCGAACGTTCCAAAAGAACTTGATGCCATCGTTATGAAGGCACTTTCGAAAGATCGCTCACAACGTTACGAAGATATGGATAAATTTAACCGCGCACTGGTTAAGTTTCTCTATGCTCAATACCCAGACTTCAACCCATCTGATTTGAGCTACTTCGCAAAAGAACTCTTTAAAGACGAGATCAAGCGCGACAAAGAGAAGTTCGTTGAATACGGTAAAATCGATGTACGCCCTTACATCGCTGACATGGAAAACAATGAGAACGGTCGCCCCTCGAACGTTCCGTTTCCTACACCGAGCGCTTCTTCAGCTGCTTCTGCAGCTGAACCAGAGCGCCAAGAACGTATCGAGCTTGATCTTGATATGGAGTCGCAGGTTGTAAACCCAGGTGAAAAGTCGGCGACGCTTGAACTTGCTACGGTGACTAAGCAAACGAGTACCCGCAAGGTTTCTCGTCAGCCAGTTCTGCGTACCAGCAGTAAGAATGTAGAGCCGAAGACAGATACTGGCATTCGCGTGAAGACCAGTGTTGCGTCTGCGACGACCAGCAAGACGATTAGTAAAATCAAAAAAGAAGCAGCGGCAAAAGAAGAAGCGGCTCAGGCCAGTGGCTTTAAGATCGTTTTGATCTTGGTCGCATCTTTGTGTGGTGTCGCTTATCTTCAGCCTGAGTTTGTAGAAGAGATGACGGGTATTAATCTTTACCGCATGATTCATGGTGACGGTGAACGTGAACGCAAAATCTCGTCTGTGGATGAACCAGCAAAACAACCGAAGAAAGCCAAGCTTCCAAGTGCTCAAAGCGAAGGCAGAGGCGCATTGTCTTTGACCGGTGTTGATTTTGAGTCGGAAGTCTATATTAACGGCAAAAAACAGAGCTACGTCAGCGGTACTCCTATTCGAGTTCCTCTTGATGAAGCCGTCACGGTTCTCGTTAAGAAGCCCGGCTACAAGAGCTTCATGAAGACCGTCACTCTGACTGAGCAAGAGTCTTCAAAAATGCTCCAATTGCCTGAGGCCGTGCGTGCTGTGACAGGCGTATTGTCCTCATCACTGAACTATGGTTCAGGATCAGTTTTGACCTTTATGGTAGACGGGGAGAAGGTTGAGAAAACCATGCCGTTTAGCGAATTGGTCATCCCAGCGGGTACTTACGAAGCCACGGTTCGTAATCCAGTCTTGGGAACCGAGAAGAAAGTGAATTTCACCATCGAAGAGAACAAGATCCAGTTGCTGGAATAGTCTACTCTTCGGTCTTATCTTCCTCACCAAATCTCTTACTCTGCTTGAAGCGATTCACTTTTCGCATCGTCATTAGCTTGAGAATTTCAGCCGCCGTCTCTTCCAGAGCTTTTCCGGTGACATTAAAGACCGGCCAGCGTTTGTTCTGAGCGAACAAGCTATTCGCCCATTCCACTTCATCGATCACCTTATTGAGATCCGCATACTCACCACCTTCATCCACGCCCAGACGAGTGAGGCGATTCTTACGGATTTGATGGAGCGTTTCAGCGTCGATGGTGAGGCAGAAGATTTTGCGCTGATCAATTTGGAAGAGTTTTTCAGGAAGGGGGAGTCCTTTTACGATCGGCACGTTCACCACTTTCACACCCTCTAGTGAGAGGTACATGGAGAGTGGGGTCTTTGAGGTACGCGAAATACCCACCAAAACGGCATCGGCCGCTTCAAGGCTTTCCAAATTACGACCATCGTCATGATTGAGGGTGAATTCAATAGCGGCGACACGCTTAAAATATTCATCGTTCACGGCATGGAGAAGTCCCGGCACATGACTTGGTTCGGCTTCAAAAAAGTTTGAGAATGCTGTCAGGAGTGGGCCCATGAGGTCCACGGCGCGTACATGCTCGCGACGGGTGAGTTCCGCAATGTGCTGGCGCATCTCTAAAGACACCATGGTGTAAACAATCACATCGTGATGAATGGCGGCTTCTTGAAAAATGGCATCGATCTGTTCTTTCGTGCGTACATTTTTATAGCGAGTGAAAAAGATGTCTTTATCAGCGAACTGAGTCATCGCTGCGCGAGTGATGGCCGTGGCCGTCTCACCGGTACCGTCAGAGATGACGATGACTTTTAATTTGTTGGTAGGTGACATGGAGCTACTCCCGACTAATGAAATCTTGCACACGGGCCATGAGGGCATCTCCATCATAGCGCGGGTCAAAGCTTTCTTTCTGTTTTTTCTTAAACCACGTTCTTTGCGATTTCGCCAAGCGGCGCGTATTAATCACGATGCGCTCAATCAAGGCGCGCTTATCTTGTCCATAAACACCGTTCAGCCAGTCGAGGATTTCTTTATACCCAATAGATTGGAGTGGCTTCTCGGTACCGTTATAGCCACTTTGTAAAAGATGTTCGACTTCTTGGATGAGGCCCTGCTCGAGCATAAGTTCTGTACGTTTGACCAAGAGAGCGTGGTGCTCTTCTTTAGGTAAATCAAGATGCAGATGGAGTAAGTCCCAGTCGGGCGGCGCTACGGGGGAAAATGCATCCTTGGCCGAAGAAAAGGGCATGCCCGTGGCCCAGAAATGTTCCACCGCACGACGAACGCGGTAATGGTCATTGGCATGCAGGCGGTGAAAGCTCTCGCGGTCATGTTTTTCTAAGACTTCTAAAAAAGGCGCGATGCCTTGCTCAGCAAAAAGGGCATCGGATTTACTTTCGATCTCTGGAGGTGTGGTAGGGGAGCGCCACATTCCTTCGACGAGGGCCTGCAAATAAAAACCTGAGCCACCGACCAATAAGACGAGTTTGTTGCGTTGATGAATACTATCAATAACGGGAGCTGCGATGAGAGTGAAGTCGGCCGCATTGATCGGTTCGCGGATGCTACGAATATCTACGAGGTGATGTGGAACGTTGTCTTGTTCCGCAGCAGTGGGCTTGGCCGTTCCGATGGTGAGCTCTTTATAAAAGAGCAAAGAGTCGAAGTTCACCACTTCGGCATTAAATTTTTTAGCAATCTTGATGGCCCAGCTAGTTTTTCCTGTGGCCGTGGGGCCTGAAAGAATCACGATCTTCTTCATGACTATTTCCGATTAAATAGTGCAGGTGTGATTTCAAGCAAAACATTCAGTTTACGCCATTCTTCCAACGAGGTGCTGGCCCAGACTTCTTCCCACTTACTTTGTGCGACTTCGTGGTAATGGATTTCGGGGAATGTTGTTTTACCTCCCAGGCCATGGAGCGCCAAAGGCATAAGAAGCATCAACGGGATTCCACGGCCCCAACTGGGAATCTCGCGTACCACGAAGAAATCTTTTTCTAGCTCGTCGACTTCAAAACCTTGCTGGTTCAAACTCTTGAGCTGCTCGCTTGAAAGAGTGATGTCGCGCAGAGGGTGGCTCACCAGCAAAGGTTCGCTTTCTGCTGTCACCTGTCCCATCTTTTTGACCCAGACTGCGAGTAAGGCGCGACCATCAAGATACAGGGGATGTGCGCTCTCAGGCGTTTGCCACAAGAAGTACGGACCCTGGCTTTGATAGAGTGTGAGTGAGCCCGTGGAGAGAGTGAGATCTTCTTGGGCACTAAAACGCTGCAAATGACCGGCATAACTTTGTGCTCTGTCGCGATCGAGATCTGTAGCGGTCGTGTTGACATGGGGAAGTGAAAACTCTTTGGCCATTTCTGTGACGGGTGCGCTCTTAGGTAAGGCCTCACGTAAAGTCGCCGTCACCAGTGAGAGGATTTCACCCATCTGATGAAACTTCACCAAGGTCTTGTTGGGATGCACATTCACATCTACCTGATCTCCAGGAACTTCCAAGAACACCATGGTGGCAGGAACCTCAGCGAGATTGGCCTTCTCCATCACTTGTTGAATCACTCGACCATAGGCCTTATCTAGTACCGGTCGACCATTGACGGTGACATGCTCAAGGGGACCATCAGCGCGTGAGCCGGAACTGAAAACATTGACGATACGGCAGCTGAGTCCTTGCCACTCTTTCACCATCTCGTGAATACGCAAACGCTCCTGAGCTTTCTCAGAAAAAAGTTGGCGGAGGCGAGAAACGTGGTCGGTCGTGGCCGGATAAAACAGGCGCTCTTCATCATCCCAGAGAATGGAAAATCCAACTTTGGGCCAGGCAAGTACAAAAGAGTAGAAGAAGCGTTTGAGCCAGTTTTTTTCAGACGTAGGTGATTGTAAAAATTTTAAACGCACCGGTGTATTGAAAAACAGGTCTTGGATAGTCATGACTGTGCCATGAGCACGACCCGTTTTCTCGGCGCTATGAAGCGGTTCTTGTTTGCCCCCTTCAAAACGCAACACTCCTCCGGTTGGTTCATCTTGGGTCCACGAAACACATTCCATGCGCGAGACACTGGCAATAGAAGGCAACGCCTCGCCGCGAAAGCCAAAAGTGGAGAGTCGATAGAGATCTTCAAAAGCATTAATCTTAGAAGTGGCATGTCGGCCGAAGGCGAGGGGGATTTGCTCTCGAGTGATGCCATGACCATTGTCGCTCACGCGCAGAAGAGTAAGACCGTTGTCACGAATCTCGATATCAACTTGCGTGGCACCTGCATCCAATGCATTTTCGATCAGTTCTTTGAGAACGTTCGCCGAACGCTCAATAACCTCGCCGGCCTTGATTTGGTCGATGAGGTGTTCTGGAAGAAGGCGAATGGTCTTTGGCTTAGCGAGCGGGCTCACGCTTTATAGAAGTTGACCTGGTTACGGCCGCCTTCCTTAGACTTGTAGACCGAGGAATCGGCGCGCTTGAAAAGATCCGTGCCGGTATTCACACCTTGGCGATAGTCGGCGACGCCGATAGAAGCCGTCACAGGAAGACGTTTACCATCGTAGATGAATTCGTGAGTCTCGATCAACTTGCGCAAACGTTCAGCAATCTCAAAACCTTGCTTGAGATTAGTGTTCGGCAAGAGGATGCAGAATTCTTCGCCACCGTAGCGAGCGACGATATCGCCTTGGCGAATACCCTGTTCTTTGATGATGCGAGATTTTTCTTTCAGGACGAAGTCGCCAGCGTCGTGGCCGAAGTTGTCGTTCAATTTCTTGAAGTGATCCAAGTCAAAGATGATGAGAGTCAAAGGCTTGCCCGTGACTTTACTTTTTTTGACTTCATTCTCAAGGGCTTCGTTGAAGTAGCGCTTGTTATAAACTTTTGTGAGACCGTCTGTGTTGGCTTCTTCGTGGAGCTTGTCGTAGGTCAAACGTTCAGGATCACCCTTTGGGAGAAACTTCATCGCAACCGAGCCGACTTTGATCATGTCACCGCGCTTGAGCGTGGCGGTGCCTTCGACTTTGACGTTATTTAAGTAAGTTCCATTTGCTGAACCAAGATCTTGCAAAATAGCGACGCCTTCACCATCAACGGTGATGGTGAAATGTTTGCGTGAGATACCTTGAAAATCCAAAGGCACTTGGCAGTCTGGATTACGACCGGCCGTGGTCTCGCCTTGCATGACATTGAAAATTGCGCCGTTAAGATCACCACCCACCACGAGGAGGCAAGCAGGCTTTGCTTCTGCTTCTTTCTCTGAAGAAGACAGCGCAGCTTTAATGTCGCGGATGACTACGGTGGCGTTGTCGTCACTCATCAAAAAACTCCAAAAGGGAACATCGAGGTCGTCTGAGCATTGTAATCCCGGGGGCTTCCGGTTTCAAGACGCAGTATCAGCTTATCGGTCTACGGCTTGTTTCGCCCAAGCCACTCGTGAGCATATTTTTTTCCAGCTTCCACACCAGGCTGGTTAAACGGGTCAATTCCCGAAGTAACTCCGACTAGCGCAGTCAGGGATTCGAAGAAAACAATCAATCCGCCTAGGCTTTCGGCATTCACTTTGCCCACGGCAAAATCTAAAAGGGGGCGCTGAGATTCTTGCAAGGCCGTGAGAGTCCCGCTGTACTCCGCTTCCATGAGTTGAGAAAGCTTAAATGGGGCCAAGGCATGCATCCCGGGTAGTTTAATTTCCGAAGCGAGGGGATAGTCTTTGCTTCCTACATCGGTGCGCAAAAAGATCATCGTCTTATCGGCCGGGCCTTGCATGAAGAGTTGCATCTGTGAGTGTTGGTCGCTCGCGCCGTAGGCCATCACTGGAGTGAGACCTTTACCGTCTTTGCCTAAAGATTCGGCCCAGAGCTGAACCCACCAAGCGGTGAACTCTTTTAATAGCGAGCTGTAAGGCATGAGCACAGTGAGTGTTTTGCCGGCCGCACGCTGCTGTTCAAGCCAAGCAGCAGTGAGAGTGAGAATATTTTTGTCGGCGTTGGCTTCAAGCAGCTGAGGCTTGATGGCTTCTGCGCCATGAATCAGTTGGTCCACATTCACGCCGGCCCAGGCCGCTGTGAAAAGTCCCACATCGGTCAGAACACTGAAACGACCACCCACACTCGGTGGAACATCTAAGCATGAAAGCTGGTGCTCACGAGCGAACTGACGAAGTTCACCTTTTTGTGGATCAGTGCAGATCACAATGTGTTCTTTCCACTGAGATTCACTGACACCATTTTTCTCGAGCCACTTCAGAATAATGCTTAAAGCAGCAAGAGTTTCAGCTGTGCCGCCTGATTTTGAAACAATATAGAAAAATGTATCGGGCATCACCCAGCGTCGCTCTTGGCGTGCCAGCATATCGGCGTCGATATTGTTCAGAAACTGAACGCTCTTGCCGTCTTCAACTCCCAGGGCCGATAAGAGCATCTCTGGGCCAAGGCTCGAGCCGCCAATGCCGACGTGAACGAGAAGTTTTTTGTGAGCAAAACGACGGGCCGTCGTCTTCGCAAGAATGGCCACAGACTTGTCTGCGGTATGACGGAAAAAGCCAATGTCCGCGCGCTGAACGGTCGCTTGAAATTTCGCCAGCAAGGTTTCGTGTGTGGTTTTCTCGGGATTGACCGCTGGATAAGAATGCTTAAGGGTGATCATGTTGCGTATTCTTTTTTGAGGTGGCGAGCGATCACCACGCGCTGAATTTGGTTCGTCCCCTCTACAATCTGCAGAACTTTCGCATCTCGCATGAAGCGTTCAACAGGATATTCGCTGGTGTAACCCACGCCCCCGTGAATCTGAACCGCTTCGGTGGTGACATACATCGCGGTGTCAGTGGCCTTGAGTTTCGCCATGGAGGCGAGCTTAGAAGGTGACTGATTATTATCGATTAGCTCCGCAGCTTTTTGTACGAGCAAACGTGACGCCTCCACTTCAAGGGCCATGTCGGCCATCATGAACTGCAGGCCTTGGAAGTCAAAAATCGGCTGAGAGAACTGAACGCGACCGAGGCTGTATTTGATGGCTTCGTCGAGCGCGCGCTGAGCGCAGCCCACACCAATCGCACCGATGGCCACGCGACCACGGTCGAGTCCACCCATCGCAACTTTGAATCCTTCGCCTTCAGCGAGCAGGCGGTTTTCTTCCGCGACAAAGCAGTTTTCAAAAACCAATTCGCGGGTAGGAGAGGTTTTCCAGCCCATTTTTTTCTCGGCCTTACCGTAGCTGAAGCCTTTATCACCATCACGAACGATGAAAGCTGAAACACCTTTAGAACCTTCACCACCTGTGCGCGCCATCACAATATACGTCTTAGCGACACCCGCTGAGGTGATCCACATCTTGGTGCCATTCAACGAATAACCTCCAGCGACTTTTTTCGCTGTGGTTTTGAGAGAAGCAGCATCCGAACCAGAATGGGATTCAGAAAGGGCAAACGCACCGATCTCAGTGCCGTTTGTTAGGGCCGGAAGGTATTTTTGTTTTTGCGCTTCATTGCCGTAGTTGAGCAGGATGGTTTGTACCATATTGCTCACAGACACTGTGACAGCATAGGCCACCGAGTATTTTGCCATCTCTTCAAGGACGGCAACGTAATCTGCGTAAGAGAGACCAGCGCCGCCGAAATCCTCTGGCACTGTGATGCCGGTGTAGCCTTGGGCTCCGAGGCCTTGGAAAATCTCCATGCGGAATTTCCCTTCGGCGTCGTCATGTTCCATGTGAGGCTCGATGTGCGTTTGGCACCACTTACCGAGATTCTGACAAAGTTCTGCGCGCAGGTCTGTCATAACTATTCCTTGAGTGCGTCTTTCAAAAGATTTTTGGCAATGATCATGATCATGACTTCGTTGGTGCCCGCGCCGATTTCATTGAGCTTGTTGTCACGCATGAGACGCTCAACAGGGAACTCACGAGAGTAGCCGTAACCACCGTGGAGTTGAATCGCATCGAGCGCGATTTTGGTCGCCATTTTTGGAAGCTGCAGCTTCACCATGGACGCGAGAGTATTTGATTTGTGTCCGTGATCGTATTCGTAACAAACTGTGTAGAGCAAGCGGCGCATGGTTTCGGTTTCAGTCGCCATCTCCGCAATCATTTTCTGGATCATCTGAAAGTTCGCGAGATTTTTTCCGAACTGCTTACGTTCGCCCGCGTACTTAATGCATTGATCGACGCAAGCTTGAGCGACTCCGAGAGAAATTCCTGCGATGGTGATGCGCTCGATCTCCAGGTTCTTCATCATGTGAACGGTCGAGTCACCTTCGGCACCTACGCGAGCGCCCTCAGGAACTTTACAGTTTTGGAAAGCCAGCTCGGCCGTAGGCGAAGTCCGCATGCCCATTTTATGAATTTCTTTCGACACACTAAAACCAGGGGTGCCTTTCTCCACGAGAAATGTGGTGAGATCTTTTTTGCCTGGGCCGGTGCGGGTGTAAACGTAACTCACGTCGGCCATGTTGCCGTTGGTGATCCACATCTTCGCACCATTGATGATGTAGTCGTTGCCGGTTTTAACGGCTTTTGTTTGCATGCCGACAGCATCTGAACCGTAACCAGGTTCAGACATCGCCATGCATCCGATGTGCTCACCAGAAATGAGTTTCGGAAGATACTTCGCTTTCTGCTCAGCCGAGGCATTTTTATCAATGTTGTTTACGCACAAGATCGAATGGGCGAGGAAGGAGAGTGTCGTGCCCGGATCGGCCTTGCCGAACTCCTCCATGACGATGGTGGCGGCCGTGGCACCTAGGCCAGCTCCACCGTATTCAGGATCGGCCGTGATGCCCAAAACCCCTAAGTCCCCCATGCCGCGGAAGGCCTTAAGATTAAATTTTTCTTCGGTATCGAGCTTTTCCGCCATCGGGGCGATTTCAGCACGAGCAAAATCGCGACAAGTTTTCTGTAATTCACGTTCTTCGGGAGTGAAAAACCACATGGGGATATCCTTTAGGGGCAAAGGGAGAAATGTGGCGAAAGCTTACAGGAAAAATCAGTTTTTGCAAAATTGACGCTGCGAGAATTTTGCTCCACAAGACATAGACTGGTAGAATAAAATCTCCTAAAGGCGGCACGTTGGATATTTCACTCACTCCTTCTGAAGTTAAAGAGACGGAAAGTATTTTCCCTGGGGAAAACTGGTTCTGTTATTGGCGCACCTCAGCTGCGTTATGGGAAAGCAAGCTGGCCGCGCTTTCCAAAGCCGCTGGACCGTTGTTTGTTCCTATTTATTGGGGATTTCATTCGGAGAATGCTGAAACGTTTGATTTTGGCGAACAAAAACCGGAAGCCGATTTAGCTCGACTCTATCGCGCCATTCAGAACAGTGGCCATGAAGCTGTGTGGCTTTTACCTCTGACTCCAGCACCTTTCCAGCCCAATGGCGGTTTGCCTTCGTTTATTGCTCGCAATCCGTCTCTTGATGCTCACGGCATGACTCAGGCCTATCTTGATTCAGATGGCTCGGTTCACAAGATGCACTCGTTCTACGATCCACGGGTATACCAAGCCTTTCGCAAGTGGGTGTGGCAACTTGGGCAAGTTCTCACGTCGAAAGATATCTCGGTTCCAGTTCGGGGTATGCGTGGCTATTGGGTTGGCCCACAAACTGCCCACTCTTATTTGGAAGATCATTCCCCTGCTTTCGTCGCCGGTTTTACCCGCTTTTTGAAGCAGCAAAAACTCGCTGTGCGCTTGAGTGACGAAGGCCATGAAGTTCCGAATCTACCGGCGCCTGAAGAAAAAGTTCAATCGGCTCGTTATCGCAAGCTCATTGCTGATCTCTACACTCAGACGGCTTCTGAATCACTCACGACTCACTGGACAGGTGAACAGGACTACGGGTTTCTGGGTGGGGCGCCACAAGATATTTTTCCTCGTTCCTCGGATCTTTGGAACCATCAAAGTGAGTTGATGCAGGATCTGTGGACTCAGCAGGACTGGAGCTTGTTGCCATCAAGCGTGCTGATTCCATCCCGTGTGAAGCGTGGTGTGATTGGCAAATTCCTTAAAGATCATCTGTCTCCTTCCTTTGTCCGCGCCAGTTTGCAGCAGCAAGTCGCCGAAGAGGGTGAAGCAGGGAATTTTGCACCGCTGGTCTTTTTTGACGTGTTTTGGGACGAGGATTTGGCGATGGATGCTCCCGCCGCTCTCGAGTCTTTGGGACTTTTGGGTCACATGCAACGTGATTATCACGGATGCTGGCGTTGGCGCGGAAGATTCGATTTCGTTCGAGAGACGGACGACGACAATAATAATCGCCTCAAGTTTTTCTTTGGTACCCAGATGGATCGCACGCGCTTCCAACAAGTCTTGCGCCTGTTTTTAAATGGCCAAAAAATTGTGTTGGATCGTTCGGGACTTGAGCCTGTCCTTGAGAAAAAATTGCAGCTGTTCATGGTAGAGAACGAACTAGTGCCTCAGGATATTAATTTCCTCACGAAAGTGACCATGATTCGTTTAGGCGAGGGGATGCTGCTCCTTCATGATGGCAATACTCTCAAAGATCAGGCGATCGCCAAAAAAATCGCTTTCTGGGAACACGTCACCAAGTACATGCAGTTAAGGCATTTGGTGGTTCGTGGTGAAGAGCCGCTTTTCTATACTTGGAAAACTCGTGCCACCGGAACGTTTGAATTGAAGTATGACGAGATTCGACGTCTTTCAATTTACAATCCAACTCCTCATCGCATGAAGTGCCAGGTGCAAGGTTCTAAGCAGTTTGCATTTTTAAAAGTCGTCGATCCCATGCAGGCGCAGGCGAAAAGTACGCCCATGGGAGTGGACGTCGAAGTCATGGCCGGTGGTTGGTTAAGTCTCGATTTTGGTCATTTCGAAGGATGATATGAAAGAAGGCCTCGCCATTAATTTGATCTATCACTTTGGCCACGATGTGGACTCAGAGTTTCCTGATCTCGCTGGCCGTTACCGTATCCTCTATTTTTTCTCAGAAGCCGGACCTGTCGCGTTTGAGTCTCAAGAAGCCGTTTATGTGAAGCTTTTTAATCGCCCAACGACTCATCCTGTAACGTTCACGTCGCTTGATGATCTTAAAGAATTTGCCATGGGAGTATGCCAGCTGGTGAAAGCGCCGGAAGTCTTTGTGCTTTCAGTACAAGACTACAATGTAGGAGTTGAAGCAGCTCGTGATGTACGTGCTTTTCGTGAAATTTATCGACGCTACGGTTTGAACCTCGCCAACCCCGATATCATCAACCGGGGCCCGGGTTTATTTGGCAAATTCTTCGGTAACAATCGTAAGCCTTAGAAAATCTCAGAGCCATCTTCAGTGTCATGTGAATCCACTTCAGAATTAGTACCGCAGAACCAGTAGGTCATAGGGGACTGGTTATACCAGTAGGCGACGACCGGTTTACGTTGAACGTTGGTCACAAAGCGGAAAGTGCTCTCATCACCACCATCTGTGATTTTCACTTCGTAACCCGTCAGAGTGTTGCCTTTATAGCGTGCGTTGACTGATTCAATTCGAACTGGAAAATCAGTTTCATTTCTCGAGCGGTATTCTTTCAAAAGATGCCCGAAGGCGCGGTAGGACACTTGGCTTACGGTGTAGCTGCGCTTCTTGTTACCCAGAGCTTTTTTGGCCATATCAGGGCAAGCGGCTTGAGCGGCAAAAGCAAAGAATAGAGTGAAAATCAGCAAGGTTTTCATGAGAACTCCAGAGGTTGTGTGCGGCTGTTTTAGCCTGCTGGTCATCGGTTTGACTCGTCAGTGAGTAAATTTTCCATGCTAGACGGAGAGTGCCCCAGGGCTTAATCTCCCGCCCGTATGTTGCCTTCATTTTTTGACCTCACCTTAACAGATCTCACAGACGTGCTTGTCGCACGTGGGTTGAATAAATTTTCGGCTGGGCAGATCTACGATTGGGTTTATAAAAAGCATGTTCGTGATCCTGCTGAGTGGACCAACGTCAGCAAAGACACCCGTGCTTGGTTAGCTGAGAGCTACGATTTCCGTTTACCGAAAATCGTCTGGCAAGGCCTTTCAACCGATGGCACCCGCAAATTTTTAGTGGGTTTTACTGATGGCAATACTGTTGAAGTGGTCGCCATTCCGGCCCGGGAGCGCCTCACTCTCTGTGTCTCTTCGCAGGTCGGTTGCGCCATCGGTTGTACTTTCTGTCATACCGCCACTCAGGGTCTGAAGCGACACTTGAAACCTGGTGAAGTGGTAGGGCAGTTCTTGGCCGTTCAGGAATGGCTCACTAAAAATGTGGGTGAAGACGCTCGTCTCACCAACATCGTTTACATGGGCCAAGGTGAACCTCTCCACAATTACGAGAATATCAAGAAAGCCACGCTGATCTACCTCGAGCCGAAAGGCATGGGATTGGGTCAACGTCGTATTACACTTTCAACTTCTGGACTTGTTCCTGCCATTGAAAAGCTCATTGAGTTTCCACCGGTGAACATCGCGATCTCACTGCACGCCGCTCACAATGAAGTGCGCACCGAACTCATGCCGATCAACAAAGTGTACGATCTAGAGCGCCTCTTCAAGGCGATCAAAACCATTCCACTGAAAGCTCATCGTCGTATCACTTATGAGTACTTGCTGATTGATGGTTTGAACGATGGCATCGCTGATGTGGAAGGTCTTGCGAGCTTGTTGCCGAAGGGCGAGAGCAAAGTGAATCTTATCCCGTTCAACGAATTCCCAGGCTCAAAATACAAAAGACCGTCTGAAAAGACGGTCTTCTGGTTCATGCAACAAATGGAATCTCGTGGGATCACCTGTACGGTGCGCACGACAAAAGGCACAGATATCTTAGCGGCCTGTGGCCAGCTGAAGAGTGCCTACGAAGATGGACGACTTAATCTCTGGGACGACCGCTCGCAGACTCGTCCGACCAACGCCAGTACTTCACTTCAGGCTCCTGCTCCTCAGTAACAGCAGCGGGTGACTTGCCTTGTTGAGCAACGCCACGCTTTTGTTCTTTCTGAGAATGAGGTGCTTCGTACTTATGTTGAAGCGCTTCATCGATGTCTTCGCCAATGACGGGCTGCGCGGCATACGCTTGCGTAAACCAAACTAGACCGGCCAAAACGACGAGATTTTTCCAAACCATAACCATCCCTTGGTTGGCCCCGGAGAAAGGGGCTTCATACAATCTTATCGGTGATTCGCGGAAAAGTTAAAGCTTCGAAATAACAGTGGGTTAGGCGTTCAAAAGTCAGTTTTTGTCATGGATTCGCAGGAAATACTCCGTGACGGAGTCAGACCTATAAGCCAATATCACCGCACCTATTAGTCTGACTAATTGTGCTGGAGTTTCATGCGTTTAACGCTTTTGCTCAGTTTGATTATTGTAAGTACGAGTGTCCATGCGACCATCCGCAGCTATTTCAATGGCCGCAGTTCACAGTCGTATGCAGATCCTTATCGTTCAACGATGCGCCAAGGTGACAACCTTGAAGCCATTATTATCGCTGAAATCGCCAAGGCCAACAAAAGCATTTTCCTCGCTGTCCAAGAACTTCGTTTGCCAGGTATCGCCAAGATATTGGTGGAAAAATACAAGGCCGGCCTCGATGTCCGTATCGTTTTAGAAAACGATTACAATCACAACGTGCTCGCTCAGCCGAATCTTCCTGAAGGGGAAGAGCCGGAAACTCATGATTCAACTCGCTATCGTGACCTCGTGTTGTTGGTGGATGCCAATCGCGACGGCAAGATTACCCGTGCAGAGATGCTGGAAGGCGATGCGGTTTTCATCCTTCAACAAGCCAAACTCCCTCTCATTGATGACACTGAAGACGGCACCAACGGTTCAGGTTTGATGCACCATAAGTTCATCGTGATCGATGGCAAACGTATGGTGCTGACCTCTGCGAACTTCACTCCAAGTGATGTTCATGGTGACGTCGGCGTACCGGCTTCTCGCGGTAACTCCAACGGGTTGATGGTTATTGATTCAGTACCCTTGGCGAAAATTTTCACTGAAGAGTTTAGTTTGATGTGGGAAGCCAAGTTTGGTTTGAGTAAGCCTTTCCGTGGTGCCCGTACTGTGACTGTGGGTGGCAAGAAGATCACGGTGCAATTCTCTCCTTCGTCGGCCAGTGTGGCGTGGGATGTGACGACCAATGGTTTGATCTACAAGACCTTGGCGACAGCAAAAAAATCTATCGAAGCGGCGCTCTTTGTTTTTTCTGAGCAGAAGCTTGCGGATGCGATGAAGATCGCCAGCAAGAAAGCCACCGTGGCCGTGATGGTCGAACCTAAATTTGCCTTCCGCGCTTACAGTGAAGTACTCGATCTTTTGGGTGTGACTTTGCCTAATCCAGACTGTGTTGTTGAAACAGGTAATGCGCCATGGCGCCCAGCGGCAACTCGCGCAGGTCAACCGACTCTAGCAGGCGGCGATGTGCTTCATCATAAATTTGGTGTGGTGGATGCGCGCAAAGTGATTTTTGGCTCTCACAACTGGTCAGATTCAGCGAATCTAACCAATGACGAATATCTCGTTGTTGTCGATGACACCACGGTTGCAGCAGATTTCGGAGCTGAGTTCGCTCGTCTTGCCACTCGTGCGCGCTGGGGATTGCCGGAGCGCGTTCGTACAGAGATCGCAAATTCTACTGAGAGATGCTCTCCTCTCTAGCTTTCATTCGCTTCCCCTTTCATCTCCGCCCTGGTTATACTTAACCATCTGAAAAAACTTAGCGGAGGAGTTTTTGTGTCACGCGAAAGATCAAAAGG
>JAUKPS010110143.1:0-22869 GCA_032273165.1 Chlorellidium tetrabotrys
GTACCTTCGGTTACAAAAGTAATAGTATGTGATTGGTTTGAGGTATTTGTTGCTAGAACTTTAACTAATATCCTATCAGTCGTATTGATAGAAGAACCGCTCTGATACACATCAGTCAATACCATTGATGGATTTGGAGAATTTGTTGTTACAGGTGCTGGGTCAGTTGTAAATAACAAAGTTTCCGTTCCACCTGTTGTTCTTGAATAAACTTCACAGAAAATATCAAAACTCGCATTACTATTTTCTTTATATGCATGTAAGAAGAAAGACCAAATTCCCGCAGGTATAGTTGATACATTTGGGTAATTTGAAGGTGTTAAATAGGATTGAATAGTTGATGTTACACCATTTGCAATCGTAACAGTTACCGTTTGTTGAGCACCACTTGTTGGTATAGGTGAAAATTCTTTATAAGGTGTTTGTGTTACTGACTCATTAAAATAATAAATAGCACCACCTGAAATACCATTAACACCACTTGTTCCAGAAGTTCCAGAAGAACCACTTGAGCCGTTAGTTCCTGAAGAACCACTTGTACCTGATGAACCTGATGAACCTGAAGTTCCGCTTGAGCCTGACGAACCACTTGTACCCGAGCTACCGCTTGTTCCTGAAGAACCAGAACTACCCGAAGTACCACTTGAACCAGATGAACCGCTAGTACCACTTGAGCCAGAAGTTCCTGAACTACCACTTGTTCCACTTGAGCCAGAAGTCCCTGAACTACCACTTGTTCCGCTTGAGCCTGAAGTTCCCGCTATTGCACCAACTGATGTTAGTACAAAAGAGTAATATGAATTACCTTCAGTATAATATACTACCGATTTTGACGATGATGTATTATTATTCAAATATAACCTAACAATCATTCTATTTGTTGGGTCAATTGTTGTTGTTGGTAATACAATATCGACATTAACTTCAACCGGAATCACATCACTAACCCAACCAATTAAGGAAACACTAGATGTTATTGTTGGACCTATAGGTGTTCCTGTAGAATCCGCTAATTGTATTTCAACATAAGCGTCTATATTATCATTACTTGCAGGTTTTAAATAATTTAAATGAAATCTTTGCACACCACCAGGAATTACTGCAAAACCTAATTGTGGTGTTATGTAATCAGAAACCAATACATTTTGTTGGCTTCCTGTTAAATTCGTTGTAAGTGTTTGAGTTGTCGCCGATGATGGGTCTGTAGATAATATTTTATACCCCGAAACATTACTATTTTGACTTTCATTGAAATAATAAACTTGCCCTGCAGATATACCACTCTCACCTGAAGTTCCGCTAGTTCCTGAAGAACCGTCTGAACCTGAAGTTCCACTAGTTCCTGAACTACCATCCGAACCTGAAGTTCCGCTAGTTCCTGAACTACCATCCGTTCCATCCACTCCACTTATCCCTGAAGTTCCGCTAGTTCCTGAACTACCATCCGAACCTGAAGTTCCACTAGTTCCTGAACTACCATCCGAACCTGAAGTTCCGCTAGTTCCTGAACTACCATCCGAACCTGAAGTTCCACTAGTTCCTGAACTACCATCTGAACCTGAAGTTCCACTAGTTCCTGAAGAACCACTTGTCCCATTTACCCCACTTAATCCTGATGTCCCTGAACTTCCGCTAGTTCCTGATGAACCGTCTATACCGCTAGTCCCTGAAGAACCACTAGTTCCTGAAGAACCACTAGTTCCTGAAGAACCACTAGTTCCTGAAGAACCACTAGTTCCTGAAGAACCACTTGAACCCGATGTCCCTGAACTTCCGCTAGTCCCTGACGAACCGTCTATACCGCTAGTCCCTGAACTTCCACTTGAACCTGAGGTTCCGCTAGTCCCTGAACTTCCACTTGAACCTGAGGTTCCGCTAGTCCCTGAAGAACCATCTGTCCCTGATGTACCAGAAGTTCCTGAACTACCATCCGAACCTGAAGTTCCACTAGTTCCTGAAGAACCGTCTGAACCTGAAGTTCCACTAGTTCCTGAAGAACCATCTGTACCTGAAGTACCTGAAGAACCATCTGTACCTGAAGTGCCCGAAGAACCGTCCGTACCTGAGGTCCCACTAGTTCCTGATGAACCATCCGTACCTGAAGTTCCGCTAGTTCCGGACGAACCTGAAGTCCCACCTGTAAAATTAATTGTTACATTACCGTCCCCATCATTAATAACTAATGTATTCAAAAATGTTATACCTGTAACATTTGTTACAGTTATACCTGATGTCGCATCATAAACTGTTAATGGACTTCCCCCACTACTTGATGTAAATCCTGTTATTTCAACACTTGACCCATCAGCACTATCAAGTGATAATGTTTGTCTCCCACTATTATAAGTTCCCCCTGTAATTGGTGCGGTAAAACCTGAAACACTAACCGTACCGCCAGTATTATTATATAAATCTAAAATAGATGTCCCTGAGTAGTATGTCCCACCCGTTATTTGAATATCACTACCCCAAAATACCCTCCATCTCGCATTTTCTCTTGTTACACCACTTTGTCCTTCAATTGTAGACCCCGTCCACGCACTAATAAGTGCTTGTCCTGATGCCTTTTCTACACCTCCAACTCGATTAGATATCGTATATGTTGTCGAACCTGTAGTAATACAACCATCAGCAACCGCGGCACCCCATAACGTATCATAATTATCAATTTGATATTGATATGTCGTGTCATTTTCTTGAACATATACCATCATACCAATTCTTCGTCTTCCTGAAGAAATTCCGTCAGAATTTAAAGTCACCCTATCACTAATGACAGGATTAGGTCTTTTATAAAAAGATACAGGTATTGTATTACCTGAGTTTATAATATTACCAGACGCTCCGAATGTTGAATAATTTAGATTATTTAAAGTCCAAACCTCCATATACCCCCCAACATTTAATACGCTAAATGTATTACCTGCGGTTGATTCACGAGATACCCCAATATATTGATTTTCGATAATACCCGCTAGAGGATTTTGATAATTAAAACTCATTTTTCATTATTATATCATTATGTTAATTTAATGTACCACCTTTAAAGTAGTTACTAGTTGTATCCGTAACACCATCACTACCATTATTAAATCCATTCCCTGAACCACCTTGACTATACACTCTATAATTTGTGTGAGACCATTCAGAACCTGTATAAACAATAAGTTGTGAATATACAACAGGTTCAGTCGATGCATATACTAATGTATTTGGAGAATCCGAATAATTAAATCCAACTGTATTGTATGTTTGATTATTTGTTTGTGATGTTGGTGCGAACACACTATACCAAATATTTCCAGTCGTCGAATTTGCTGCGACTTGTGTTGTTAAGAATTTGTATGCCTCAACACTATTCCCATATATATCCACACCACCACTTGTTTGTGGTATTGTAATTTCAATTACAGGAGGAACATTTGAAGTACCATTACTAAATCCAGGCCAATCCATATAAACCGCTAAATCAGATGCATTAATTGACGCAATCCCACTTATCCAGAATCCATACCATGACGTTGCATTGGCAACCATATAATCACCAATATCTATATTAGGGTCTCCACCAAATACCGCATCATCAGTAGATTCCATAAACAATAAAGCCTTAAGACCTGAACTTGTTTCACTTGGAGTTTGAGTAGGAGTTGGTGTCGGACTTCCCGTATTAGTCGGCGTTTGTGTTGGAGTTTCCGTATTAGTCGGAGTTGGTGTCGGACTTCCTGTATTAGTTGGTGTTTGTGTTGGAGTTTCCGTATTAGTTGGCGTTTGTGTTGGAGTTAACCCTATTGTAACTGAAGGTGTTAATGTCATTGTATTGGTTGGAGTTGTAGTAACTGTTGGAGTAACTGTTGCAGTCATTGTTGGTGTTAATGTCACACATTCCAATGGAATTACAACACCCATAATCAAATCATTTCTTGTAACCTCAGAATAAAATAATGTAGAATCCACATAAACACTAAATGGACCCAAGGCATTTGAATTAGACGCTAATCTAACGATATATGAAGTACACCCGGTTACCATTAATTGTTGTTCAATTTCGGTACCACATCCAGGTGCGTTATTTGTTACTAATATAGAATATGTTGACATCAGATGTTTTTATTAAATAAATACTTCAACTATCATATTTAATAAAAAATAAAAACAATTATTCTTATGTTGTAATTGTAAATAGACAGCTTGAGTTCTCTATATTCATATTAACAACACAAGACGCTAATTCAATAGTAATCAAGAAGGTACATCCAAATGTACAATCTAAAACTTTAAATACTTGGCAATTGTTACTATCAATTAAAGTTATAACAATTTGAGGAGCAGTTTCAAAAATTGTTGGTATAGTAGTATTATATTCAACAACAGGAGGCACAACACTATTAATAGTACCTAATAAAGTTTGGTAATTAAGATAAATGTCCGATATATAGACACTAATTGGGTAGGCAGTACTACCTGATATTTCAGTTATTCTTACTTGCGTCATGATAAACACATTATGTCGTAAACGATTATCAAATCAATCACAATTTCTTGACCTTGTAATGTATCATTACCTCTTGTCGTTTCAATTGTAATTATATTTTCAGTTGCATTAATCGTCACACCACCTATCCCAGGCACACTCAATAATAATTGAGTTATTGTGTCGTAATAAAGATTATCTTGGGGAGCATCAATTAATGTTGTTGAGGTATAAAATGTTTCACTTGCAGTCAAATTTAATGGACTTACGGAAACTGTTGCGGTAAAAGTCGCACTAACTAAATCACATCCAGTATTATCAAGAGTTAAATCATTATACCCCTCATTCAACATCTGTAATAAACCAAATTTAGTTGGGGAAGCAATATTAAATACTTCCTCTCCCATAACATATGTTTGATATGAAGTTAAACTTTGATTACAACTAATTGTAGTTGTACGAGATAATGAACACCCATCACTACCAACAAGAATTAAACTATAAGTTCCACCGGTTAATCCGGAAACTTGAATTTGTTGGGGATTATTAGGAATATTATTTGACCAATTAAAACTAAATGGAGTTGAACCCTGATTAATAAAAGCAGTAATTTTACCTGAATCACCTGTCCCACAAGATGTACTATAAAGTGAAAAATCTAATGGGATACTACCAAGAATTAAAATGTTAGTAGTTTGAATACAATCATTTGCATCCGACACAGTAATAACGTGATTACCCGCAGTTAAATTATTAAATGTTACCGATGTTAATGTGGTATCAATAATATCATAAACTCCATTATCAATTGAATAATCTAACGGTAAAGTAGAACCAGTACTTGTAAATATTGTTACCGAACCATTTGATTGACCACAAGTTGTACCTGTAACTTGAGTTGAAATAGTATATTTGTTTTCCGCAATAATTGTAACTTCCTCAATATAGGCACACCCCGAACTATCACTAACTGCAACACTATAAGTTCCTGAGGATAAGTTAGAGAACAATTGAGCAGTTTGAGTCCCACTTATGTTTGTAATTGAACCACCCGGAGAAACTAAAGTATATGTATATGGAGTTACTCCACCTACAACTGAAATCAAAATTTCCCCATCAACACTCGAACAAGTTGAATTCGTAGTGATTACACTAACAGAAGACATTGAATTGACTGAAGTAATTGAAGTTTCCACTAATATTTGACAAAGACCGGCATCCGTTACCGAAAAAGAGTAAGCCCCTGACGATAATCCCGATATTGTATATGTTTGAGAATAAGAAATTAAAACATCTCCGGTAGACGCCGAATAATAATATGGTGCAGTTCCACCTGTAATAGTTAAACTTATTGTCCCATCAGCAGCAAAACAAGTTGGAGGTGTCGAGGTGAAAATACCAAACCCTAATTGGTTTACATTAACAACTGTTTCACCTTTACTTAATAAACATCCATACCCATCAGTAACAGTAACTGAATATCCCCCAGAAGTTAATCCGGTAATAGTCGAGCCTGTTTGAGTATTACTCCATAAATAACTAAATGGTGGTTGTCCTGTTAATCCAGTGATACTAATCTTACCCATTGGAGTCCCACCACATGCAGAGTTTGGAACCATATACAACCCATAATTTAATGGTTCTGATTCTTCAACTATAAAATTTTGACTTCTTCCGGTACATCCTCCAAGGTCTAATACCGTCATATAATAAGTCCCGGCAGTTAAACTTCCAAATACTACATTATTTTGATTTGTAATTGCCGATTGACTAAAAACCCCATCATTGTGATATAAATAATAACTAGTTGATGAATATTGAGTTGTTGAAGTCCCTGTAACCGACCCATTATTGAGAGAGCAAGTTGTATTACTCACATCAAGAATACTACAACAAACTCCATTTGAAACGGGAATATTTAAATATTCAACTTGATTTGTAGGTAAACTACTATCAGTAATCTTAATACTATATGTGTCACCAACTAAATTTGTTTTGGTAACTGATGATAAAATAATATCTGTTGTCAATACAGGCGTAATCCATTGAATGGTATACGGTTGACTACCCCCCGAAACGAATAAATCAATTATCCCATTGGAAGCATTCGAACAATCTCCGGTTACATTTATGTTATAATTAAACGCCATTATTTACTATTACAATTTATATTTATTTGTATACCAACATTTAATGCAAGTATTTCATTAATATTTCTCTCTGAACATGTTAAATTCGTAACTGTTAAGATATTCCCATTTAAAAAATACGTAAAACCATAATCATATAATAATGGTAAACTTTCAATTAACGCATTTCTCCACATACTATTTGTTGGGACATCGGTATACCCATATCCAACATAAAATGGGTCTTTAATTAATAATTCCCCACCGATAGTTAAATCAACATACCATTCAGTTTGAACTGAATCTTGAATACAATCATTTAAAGTATAACCACTCTCCCCAATCATATTATTAACTCTATTCGCTAAAATACTATTAAAATTACCAACATTAACATCCCCATTTAACCAAGGGTAAATATTAAAATCAACATACTCTGTTGTACAAGTATAATCGAATATATTTGAAATTATATAACATGGGTCAACAGGTACAGGAATAAATTGACATCCCCTTTGTCTTCTATAAACAAATTTTTGTTTATGTAAAATAGAGTTTTCCATTTTAACCCCTGAATTCCAAATTGTAGTTGCGGGAATCATTTGTTCCGCCAACTTCATCCAATAAGGACCAATACCATTCACATAATCAATTAATTTTTGATAAGTGTACTTATTGTTTGGTAATCCAACTGTTTGTTCAGATTCAATATACTTCCACCAAATTGATTGAAGTACCGGATATCCACCTGTTTTACCATCAGTAATATATTGTCTATTTCTAACATTAATCATATTCTCCCAAAATGTTTGCGAGAATTCAAAGAATGTTTTCTTTTTTGGTTCAGGATTTATATATGTCCAATCAACTCCGCCCGGAACCGGATAACCAACGGTTAATCCTGATTCAGGAAATGGATAATCATACTCAACAGATTCTTTCCAAACATCATATAATAAACCTTGTGATGGATTTAAAAATAAATCAACATTCTTAACATTTAACACTAATTTTTCATTATCCACATAGTAATAAGCATTGTAATCACCATTAACCGATACCCTTATTTTATTATCCTCTTCTAACCATGACTTATTATTATCAACTACTTTCTGTAATTTAAAACCTTCCGTCATGTATGGGAAATCCCTAAATCGGTCTAAATAAGGTTGTCCATAAGTGAATGGTTGTAATTGTGTTTGAATATTATAATTTTGACCAGTATAAACAGCTCCAGTAATAACCACCTCATCAGGACTTCTATGTTGTGGGGTCGATTCGTACCAACCAGCACCAACTTGGAAGTAATATGTTTCAGTATTAATAGGTGCTCTTGGATACCCAAAAATATCAATTGGGTAATCACTTAACCTAATTGAGACATCTTCATATGTTGCACTTGAGGTATAACCCGAATACACCTGACCTCGAATTTTATAAGTAGTACCGGGTAGATAAGCAGGAACATTATTTACATAAGTACCTCCTGAGATTGAAGCCCATTGGGTTGCAAATTGTTCTAAATTAATTTTTTGGTCCGCCAAATAAATATGTTCATTAAATTCAATTAATGAATCAGGCGCCCCAATTAACCTTAACATAAATTCGACTGACCTTCTAGTCCCTTTTGATTTGAAAAGGTAAGAAGCATTAAGAATTAAATTACGATAAAATGAGTAATTTATTTCAGTTGGCGTTAAAGCCCTTGCATATCCCGGATATGTTGGGGTCGAAGTATTTCCAAAAACGGAACTTAAAAAATCTTCATCCGTTATTGGAGAAAAATTAGAACTCCACCCTAATGTTTGAGCCAAATTAACAAGTAATTGAGATGGTATGTCATTAGATGGATTATAATTAACCGAATTCATATAAGCCAACGCATCAATGAATTGTTTTATTTGGTCAAAACTTCTTCCATAAATTTGAAATATTTTTTCAACTTTTTGACCCATTGTATCAAATTCTTTTAAAGAATCCGTCACCAAAAATCTTGAAATTAAATTTGTTTTGAATGAATCTAAATTAACCGCAATTTCATCAAGTTGGGTTAGATAATCATCAAATAAAAATGAACGAATGTCAAGATTCCAAACCCCATCTTTGGGCCATGTCACCTGTTGATAATTCGTAAAAAATTCACCATTTTCTGTTTGAGCCGGTACTTGAAAAACCGCAGTATATTCAGGTCTAATTAATCGGTTCACTAAAAATTTCTCAACCTCATCAAAACTTTCAGCAAAAATCCTATCAACAACTAAGTCATTCGGTCTAATTTGATAATCCTCATTTATTGTTGTTGCCGTCGTACCAAAAGGAGCTCCCGATACATAAAATGAAATATATCCGGTACTTAATGTTTGTGATGGTTGAAATGAAACTATTTTAAAGATGTCATCATTAATACTAACACAATAGTCTAAATAGGTATTATATAAATTTCGATATGGTGAAGTCGTAATTTCTCTTAAATTTAAATTAGTCGCAGCACTAACCGAATAATCAATATCAAAAGGATTGATTATTCTATCAACATTAATCTCAAAATAAGTTTCATCATTAATTGAATCATATGAAATATTTATCGCAGTTGAACCCGTTACAAATTCTAAGTTATTAAATGAAATATCTAAAGATGCCGGGAAATAATGAATAATTTTAGTCGCAGAAACTTGGAATCTTTTACGCAATGACCCATACATTGAAAAATTAAGAACTTGGGAAACATCATAATTAGGGTAAACCCTAAATTGTGTCGCCATAATCCTTCTACTCTCATTAACATCATCTATGTTTAACGATTGTAAACTTAAGGGTTCCGAAAATGCCCCTACATTAAAAGTTCTATTAACTTTCTCCGTAACTGAAGTGGTAAACTCAAAATTACCTTGCGTTAAACCACCTCCTTCAACTGTTTGTAAACCTACAATGTTGTCGGAAAAAGTCGCAGCCCCACTTCCGGGCCTTGGCGGATAGAAATATTTTGTCGTATTTATAGTTACTGCCATTAAGTTGTTATATTTGTGAAGTTTTTACTAAAATCAATATTATTATTTCTATTCTGTCTAACTTCATATAACAACGCGTTAAATTGGTCTCTAACTTCGTATAAATTGTATTGTCTGTAGATATTATTTGCAGAGTCATAGATTGTGTAAATACCATCGTCAATTGATTTGGTTTGATTACCAAAAAGAGCAATTGCAAGAGAAGAAATATCATACTCAACCATTTCTATCTCCAATGTTACAGGATTAAAAAAAGTATTTGAGATAATAATATCTTGACTCGGTTGTCCAATAAATGGTGTCGCATTTGGTTTGTTTGTTGGTGACGATGACGGTGATAAAGTTAAAAATAATAAGTTTGAAGACCCATCAACATATCTATATCTAATCGCCTTTTGTTGTGTATTAACTTCATTTGTTACCACAGGTTCACAATAAAAACTTGAGGTAATTACTCTAAAGAAATTTGGTATTTTTGAACCGTCCGGATTTAAATATTCAATTCGAAATCCAACCAATCCTTGTGGTACAAATTTATTTTGATACTGAGTAGGGACATTCGATAAATCAATAACCAATCCTTTAACGTTAGGGAGTGAGCTCAAAACGCCGCAATCGGTAATTGTTGTTCTAATTTGTGCAGGTCTCATATAAAGGGTGTAAAACCCTAAAGCATTAAATTGACTCGCAGGTAATGTTAAATTATATAATCCACCTAAAACTTCAACACCCGCATTTCCACCTGTTTCTGAATTTTCAAAATAAGGTCGTAAAATAGTTTGTGCATCTAATTTTGTTAAAACAAATGCATCCGTCACATCCCTACTAGGTGTGAAGTTCATGATTATCTCAACATCTGCAGGTGAGACATCGGAACCTCTAACGGTCCCATACGACGCTATTGCCATTTGTTATATTGTTATTAATTCGTTTATTATTTTATTTCCTTTTCTTAAATTATCCTTCGCCCATAATGGTTGAAGATTGGTGTAATGACAAAGTTGGTAAATTTCTTCTTCACTTTTTACAGATGATAATGGTTTAATATGGTCTATGTGCCATCCATATAATCCGTAATTATCCCAAGACATTCTTCCTTTAAATTGTTTCTCTAAATGTTCTTTTAATAATTCAGGGGAACAACCGACAATGTCAAATGTTTTATTTGTTTTTTTAATTTTTATAGATTTAAGATAAATATTAAGTCTTGACCTCACACTATTTGTTAATCTATAAACTTCATCAATTTTTCTCTTTTCACGTTCATAAATTCGTCGTTTATCTTTATTATTTTGATAATAAATTTTTGACGATTCACTAATCACTTCTTTATTTAATTCTTTCCATTTTTTAATCGATTCTTTGACTTTTTCACGATTTTCTTCTCTATATTTTTGTTTTCTAATTCCTTCTTTTTCTTTGTTATCCTCTTGATATTTACGTTGGGTTTGTATTAATTTATCATAATTCAACTTACGATAATTTTGATAATATTCTTTATCTTTTTCTTTCTCTAATATATTTCTATTTTTTCGTTTTTTACCTTTATATTGATTATAACATATTTTACAAAGAGGTCTATACCCATCTACAGTATTAGCTCGTTTAACTAACTCATTTAACGGTTTCTCAATCAAACATTTATTACAAACTTTCACTTCCATATTCATAAATACCCTACTTCTTTTTTTCTTTTAATTTTCTTTATTAATGACATTGAAGAACCCGAACCCATAGTTAATCATATCTCCCAAGTTATCAACCTCACCAAGTCTTTGAACTCTTTCATACGCAGAGTTTTTACCTCTTTCAACAAAAACATTAGTTTGAACCTGTGCTTGGTCAATAACTTTTAATAATACCTCATCTTTTGTTATTGGGACGGCAGTTATATTATTTTCGGTTAAACCCGATGATTGTACAAAATAAATTGTTGTACCATCAACATAATCATAGTAATTAGTTTCAGTAATTGTATACGCAGTATAAATTGAAGTGACATCTGTTATTGCTCCCCATATTTGACCATTACTAATCACAGGAACCCCAATTCGTTCATTAATTGTTGGATTACCGTACATTTTTAACTCATTAATTCTCGATTTAGTAATTCCCGATACCGTAAACGGTATTGAAACATAATTGTTAGAGGTTTGAGCAGATACTTCATTAATTGCGTCACCAGAAAATATATAATCATAAGATACCGAAGTCCCAACCCAATTCCCTGAAGAAGGAGCAAAAAACGCCTCACCCTGTGGATTATAAATCACAACATCACTAAATGGAACCGTTATTGTTTTTGAAACACTGGTAATACCCCATGGATTTGTTTGTTCTAATTTAATCACATATTCTTTATTCTCAACAGGATAAGTATGATTGATTGAATTAGGAACATAATTAGTAATAGTTTGTTTTGGAGAACCATCACCCCAATCAATCTTATATGATGATAAATCTAAAAACTTTTGAAATTCATCTGAAGTGTTATAGACATTATAGACATATGGTGTTGAGGTTGTTGAAGAAAATATAAAATTAGCAACAACATTTTTTTGTAATACCGCCCCATCAAATGGACTATAATACCCGGTATCAACCGCACTTTGTCTAATCAAAATAGGTATAGTCAATCCGGTTAATAAGGAACTACCATTAACACCCGAACTAACAACTTGGGTCATTGCAGAATAAACACCAACGGGTGTTCCTTCATAATCAACAACGAATAAATCCCCAAGAATCGTTTCCGGTGATATTTTAATATTGTAAAAATCTTCCATTATACAGGTGGGTTAATATATTCAAACCATTTTATGGGAACTGTTGTCCCGAGTCTTTGTCCATTAGAGTTAACTACCTGATATGTTTGAGATTCATAATCTAAATTCACCACATAATAAAAAAAGACATTGTTATCAAATTTATATTTATCATCCCCAACCGAGAAATTTGCCTGTGGACCTTCAGTGTTATCTAAAGGGTCAGTACCACTACCTGTCATCATTTTAGTAAATTGACCTGTCTTAGCATTGTAAAATTTAGCAGACATATAAAAAGTATCTATATCTAAAAACTCTCTTTTTTTCAACCAATAAATAAAAAAACCTTCTTTATCACCAATATAATCTAAAACAAATTTTGGTTTTCTAACATCAACCACAACTCGTTGCATTTGAGTAGTCATTTTTAAACCTTGTTGTGTTGGGATAATAACTGTAAGATAATTTTTTTGTTTTTTTTCATCCGTATTATCATAAAAATCTAATTTAAAAAATGAATTAGCAAAATTATTAGTATAATAATACAAATCTTGAGGGGTAAACCCTTCTCCCATATAATTTATCTTCCAATTATTAATATCTCCAATAGAACCCCCTGAATAAAAATAAAATTCATAATTAACTTCAGTATTATTTGTTGTTTCGTCAGGAGCATGAGCAAATCTACTAATCTCAAAATCTCGACCCACACCAATAACCTCAGTAATTACATCAGACTCATATTCATCAATAGCCATATCTAACCCCAAATAATCCCAAGTTAATCTAACAGGAATATTTATTTGTTTATCAATACCATCAGGTATTATAGTGATTTTATTCGCACTCATCTACTAATGGTTTAATTGCAACATCAACTCCGTATAGGCTTTCGTTGTAGTTTATTCCTTCCGGTATTAATCTAAAAGTAATATCAGTAAAAGGATAATGAGATGTATTTAAAAATGGATAATCTACACCTCGTTCTAAATTATCAGTAAAACCATAAGTATATAAATCTCTCCATCTAAATTCTTGGTCTGAACTGGAATAAAACGCATAACTAGGAACTTGGTCAATAAAATTAATATCCCCTGTTTCTATATAATCTGAGAAAACTCTCAAGGTCATTTTATTATGTGGTTGATAATAATAACCTAATGTATTTGTATTAGGGAAATTTGATGTTTGAAAAACTGTTTGGTTGTAATTTATTTTATGGTAATAAGGTGAAATTACTCTCTCAATTTGTTCATAATCATTCCATTCACAAAAATCACCATCCATCACGTCACCCTTAAATAAATCACCATTATAATAAAATGTTTTGGTCGCTCCACTAGTTTGAGTATAAGAAGATAAAGGAACTGTAGTGTTCGATTCATTATTGTTTAAATCCCAATATTCATTTACTTCTTTAGTTAAATTGAATTCCCACCCTTGTTTCAAACCAACACCAAATGATGGTTCATTAAAATAACCTGAGTACCCTTTATTAACAATCGTTAAGAAAATTTCACTTAATGGTCGTTTTTGATTATCAATATAACCAGCAAAATCCAAATCATATGCTGAAGTCATATTATAAGCATTACTACTTGTTTTTTGAGATATTCTTGATAATTTATTTGGTGTTATTGAACTATATTCAAACTTTTTATCTTCTCTAAAAACATTTTTTTCAAAACCAATCTTAGTAACAATCAAATCGTCTAAATTTGTAATTACTTTATGTTCCCTTACATAATATTTTGATTTAGTCTCCGTCAAATTATCGGGGTTAATCACTCGCTTAAAAGTACCCGTCACATTATCTCCAAATGTTGTTCCAGTATACCCAATATTTAAAATATTGAAAACATATGGTTCACTATCAAATAATCCGTTACCCACAGAATATACTTGGAATATATTAGAATTTCTATAATCTAAAGATAATTCAACATACTCATTAGGTATTAACCCATGGGAACCAATACATTTAAATGATACTAACGCGTTACCATTAATTTCAATATTTTCGATAATAAATGGAATTCCTTCTTCCGCTAACCAATCAACATCTGCAGATGTGTCAGAATAATAGGCTAATCTCTTTTTATAATTATTAGTATGAGCATATGTCAAATAATACATCCAATTATAAGTGTAAGCACTTTTAGATTTATAAGGGAAATGTTGGTTATCAACAATTGGTCTAAAAAAATCAAATTCATAAAATTGTGGGAACCCTTTCCAAGTCCCATTTACGAACGATTGTTCAGGATTAACATAATACATATTATATTGAAATGGTAAAAATGTAGTTGTCCCAACATAAGTATTATCGTATAAATACTTAACTTTAAATGTTGGTCTAAAGACAGTACAACCTTGTCGTTCATCATCATAAACTTGAGCAAGATTTATCGTAACACTTCTGTCGTATTCTGTAATTTGTTGACTTGTTTGGTCTAACGAAATTGAAACTTTCTCATCAACAGAAGGTGACCCCTTATACTTAAGATTACTTGGTATTATGGTATATTTATTCATCGATTGAATATAATTCTTTAAATTTATCTAACGCCGTTTCCCCTTTAATTAAACCAAAATAAAAATGATTTGGAGCTCCTACTAAAAATTTATTAGTTGGGACATTCCAATTTCCTGCATTAGCAACATATGATAAATTATCAACAGTAGTTGCACTACCATTAAATAAATAACCACGAGCAAATTGGTCGCTAATAGGGTATATTGATGGAATCATATAACTCGGAGTAACTATTGAACGTCTATCAAGAGATTGATAATTTCTCGAAAAGATATCGGTAACATTTGTTGACCAATTATTCTTTTGATTCCCAAACACACCTCTATTTGAAATATTTACAACATCCCATTGATAAAATGGAACTTCTTGTGATTTAATCCCGTATGGATACGTAATCGCATTTGCATTATTTGATGGTCTAAAATCAATAACACCCGGGCTTAAATAATCTTTATTTTGTAAATCTTGAGTTGTAGATGAGAAAAATACTGCCATTGTTGGGTCTCCACCTCCGGATGACAATATCTGAACTGAATCATTAATTGACCCTGTAACACTATAAAACTCAGGAGAAAATGGGATTACACCATATTCTGAGTTAATTGACATCGCTTGAGCTAAATCAGCATCAATTCTTCTTGAACTACCATCCCTTGAAAATAATTGTTGTAACGAATTATCCCCTAATGCAATAATTTGACTTAAGAATTTTTCATCTGTAATTCTCGAAATTACAAATAAATTTACTAAATCTGAAGTATCGGAGTAACTAGTTGGTACTAAACTTTTCATTATATATCCTTTAGCTGATGGGTCAAAAATTATTTCTTGGTAAAAATCATCTTTAATACCTAAATTAATAATTGTTGTTGGAAATAGTAAATTTCGTCTATTAACTGAAGATATAAGACCAGTAACAGGTCTTCCGATAAAACTCCCAATTCCTGTTGTATTACTACTTAATAATTTATATGGTGAACTTCGATAATAGAAATTATTAGTATTTTTTTCAAAATAGACCACTTGATTTGCGAATTTCGGCTCTTCAGGTTGATTTAAATTATTAAAAACAGTATCCACCTGTATTGGAAACGCAAATAAACTACCATTAACCCAATTATTCATAAATGATTGTGATAATACACCTCGACATAACCCATAAAAAAATCTAAATCTAAACCCCCATTCAGCAAAAGTTTTTAAATCCTTTGATAAATCATTTAATGGTTTGTTAACCATTATATAACACCCATTTTCAACCACATCAGTTGCCTCGCACCCAAGTGTTACCCCAAAATTAGTACCATTACCACTATAACAATTTAATCCAACCATATCCTCACAAGTTCCTAAGGTACTTAAAACATTTGTAACAGCAATTTGCCCTTCAATATCCGCAGTTACCATATCCGCCCCTAATGACGCATTAAATGAACCTGAATCAAAATTACCCGAACCAATAGGATACATCGTAAACCCTAAATTTTGTTGTAATAAACTAACACTACCATTCAAATTACCACCATTATCAATATAATCAGATGATGGTAACCTATCCGTTCTCATAACAATTTTAGTCGAATTATTAATAATTAGACCACTGTTAGAACCTGTTGTCGCAGTGAATTTCGGATATAAAATTGGACTGAAATACACCATCGGGGCAGGTCCTCCAACTTCTGTGGTTCTATTAGTACAATTGTTGACAAAATTTCTATCTCGACAGAACCGTGTTGAAAGAAATGGTGATTTAGTTAAAATACCCGCACCTGATAAATCTTCAGAACCATCATATAGTCCTTCATTTTGAGATGAATCGTATAATAAATTTGTTGATTTTGAAATAATACCCGAAATACCTGAAAATAAAGAAATATTTTGAGTAAACCTATTTTGATTAAAAGTTAACCCAGCAGAATTAACAACTGATGTATTAGTTGAATCCATAGCACCATAATAACCCACATTAGGAGTTGTATATGATGAGAATACAAATCCTGAAGAAGTTTGTCCCGGAAGTCCTGGAGTATAAACATACGACGGATAATAAATATTGTCTTGAATTTTATGATTTTGAACACTTATACTACCATTAGTAGAGGCTGATAACATTTGTATTGGAATATTCATTCTAGTTGTCGCAGTAATAATCACATCATCTTCATTTGGATGACCTAATATTTTACCAATCCCATATTTATTTGTCAATAAAGGAGAATATGGGTCAACCCCTCTTTGTAAAATTACTATTTTTTGTGATTCAAAATCCTCCATAAATGATGTTGGGTAATTTACAATCGCATCATTAATATTAGTAAGTTCAGTCGGAATTAACCAATTAGGTAATTCTATAGGGAAATACGCCTCCGAATCATCACCTTCAAATGTTTTAAATATTACTATATTATTTGGAGACATTATAGTTTTCCAAATACCATTTCCGTTCCCAAGTTCCGGTATTGAATATTGAGGTTGCCCGTTAACAATTGTTTTGGTTATTGTTATCGCAGTTAATACTTGATAATATTCAATATCTGAAGGGTAAATATATCTTTGACAAGTATCACCAGAACTAATCATAGTATAATCAGCAGTCCCACCTAATGTAGTAACATTAATACAATCATTATTAGTAAATGATGATAATGTAAAAGGGTTACCTGATAGATTCACAACTGGAATTGTCACAACACCGCCCGGACAAGTTTGATAAGTAAATGTCCCTGATTCAAATATTTTAATTGTTAGATTTGTAACACAATCACCAGTAACTGAAGGTATTGTATAATCCTGAAATAATTCACCTGTTTGATTCGATGGATTAGCATAATATATTCTAGCGTTAAAAGACTCATCTTTAATAATACCACTTATTCCATTAATTACATTACCACCGACAGTCGTTTGACCCGACCAAAGATAATTACTATCTTTTGTACTTCCCGGATTTATAAACGATAATAAAGTACCAGGTTCCAATGATTGTGTCGTCATCACTGTTAATGTATTATCGTAATGATATTTAGAACCATTATCAGGATACGAAAAAGTTACTTTAATTTTATTCACACCGTCAAAATATTTTTTTCGGGTATTAAATATATTTATTCTTTCTCCGGGAGGTAGAGTAAAATTAGAACTAAAAATTTTCCGACTATCAATTGGTAAATTCATTATTGAGGAGTCAGTTGTTTTAAAAATTTCTGGATTTTTTACCTTATCACCTCTTCCTGATAATGATTGTGATAAAATTACCGCAGTAGAAGTAATATAAGTATCATAATCCTCACTGTCTTGCGAAACTGGTGGAAAAGTTGTAGTAGCATTTGACTCTTCATAAGTAATTAAACCATCTATATATAACCCTGAATTTGAGACTTGGGTTAGTAACCCAGGAGTTGGCGGATTTTCAGTCCCATCATCAGACCCTTCAGTGGTTGGTTCTGAATCACATTCACAAGATTGGCAATCAGGATATGTAATCATCGGTAGTTTAATTCTTGAAAATCTATAAGCTACAATTTGTTTAAATTTAATGGCTAAAAATGTCGCAATTGCTAACCATAATAACCCTTTTGCATAAAAAGGAGCCACCATCACCAATGTCGCCCCAAAAGAACCTGTTGCTGCGACACCAGCAGCAATACCTAATTGAATCTCTAAAGAAGCATTTAAAGTAAATTGAACAATAAAATAAGCTATTATTATAACAGCGAACCTATTCCATAAAAACGCTAAAAAATGATAAACAATAATAAGAGGCAGTCCAATTAATTGAATTACTTGTAAAAGTATTGAAAATACAAAAAATAATAAATCAAAATTTCTAAACCCCTCATTAACAGGGAATTTATTAATCGTACTCGAACAATCATTATTATCAATCTCTTTAATACCAATAAATCTTCCTTTTGCACCATTTTTAAATTCATCAATAAACCCCGATACGGTATAAACTCTATTAAATTCAAATTGATAAAAAGTATCCTCACAATTTATTTTTTGATTTAAAATATTATTTTTTATTGTAGTTTGAGTAATACCATTAAACCCTTCGGTATATCCCGACCAATCAAGACCAAAATAATATGAACTATGTTGTCTTTTCCAAGAATCACTATTGTTTGAATCATCGGTTGGGTCATTAGTATCACTTGTCCATCCATATTCTTTAACATTAGGAACTAAAAAATACGCTCGTCTTGTTTGTTCTGATAAACTAGGTGATTGAGACCATTTAATTTTAAATCGATATTTTCCTTTCGTCGGTATACCAATCGCAGGGTCATTTGATATCACTTTTTCTCCAAACTCATTAGTTATAAAATAATCTAAGTTCATCGGTAATTCAGTTAACCAAACTCCGTTACCATCAATAATATTTCCCGATTTTTCTAATTGATATAATTCTAATATTGGATTACCTTCGGAATCATAATTAATTGTTTGTCGTATCGCCAAAATAGAACCGGGTCCTGAAGCTAATTCACATAAATTACCCATGTCATCTTTTGGTTTGGCATTCCGTCTAAGTCTTTGTGAATCCGCAGTTGAGTAAATAGAACCCATAAATACCGAGGTTGGTTGGATATCCACATTTGCCTCATCTCTTAAGTCATAATCAACTCGATTAATAGCAATTTGACATATATCAGGGTCTCCCCATAATGGAGCAACAGATAATGTTTTAGTTAAAGTTATTATTTGAGGTAAAGACGATAAATCTGTTGAGGTTTTGAATCTATTTCCAGCAACTTGTCCTTCAGTTGCCAACCCCATTCTTACTAAATCTTGAGGTGTTAATGAAAACTCACCAATATCAGATAAGTCAACATCCATAACTAAAGTTTGGGAACCGGTTGGAACCCCCATAATCATATAATCTCCACTCTCATTTGTTTTGGTAGTGTATTTGTAATACTTATCGTATATTTCAACAGCAGTACTTCCAGTTAGAACATCTTCTCTTGTCGGTAATGTACCCGTCGCAGCATGAGCAGTATATGATTTTTCATAAGGTAATAGATTATACCTATAACCATCTTCATTTTTATCAGTCGGAGATTTATAAGGATAAATACTCGTTATAAGTGGATTAGATTCGTCAACAGCTGTTAATGGAATAAAAACCGATACTCTGGCATTTGGAATACCAAATCCATTGTTAGCGGTAACTCTTCCTACTACAACACCATATTCAGCACAACTCCTACTATAAATGTCAGTTTGTTGTATTTTTAACGATAAGATTTCTAAAAACTCAAAATCTTGGTCTAACTGAACATTAATTGTTTTGTTGACACCTAATTCGGTTCTAATTCTATATGACTGACCCATTCAATTCTTTTAATTTATAAATAGTTTATGTGTGATTTTTCAAGTAAACACACACCATATTTAATTATAATCTAGTTGAGTCAGAAATAAACCTGTTAAGAGAAGGTAACTGATTGGAAATTTTTAACAGACACTCTAATATCTTTGTTAGGATACCTAACTTGATATACTTGTGATGGTTGAGCAAAAATGGTATCATCAACGGTTGCAATTTCTTTTGTTTCCGCGTCTACATATTCCATAGATGTTTCAGCAGAAGAATATTGTCCACCAACATTGTTATAAACATTTAATCCCGCAACTGTTAATACCCCATTTTGATTTTGAACAATACTTTTCAATTCAGATAGATAAACATTTTGTCCTAATTCTCGTGTTTGAGGATTAAAATAAGTAGAGATTCTATCAACAACATCAGCAATAACTTGACCCGAGTTTTGAGCAGAATCTAAAACAATTTGTACCTCAATACTTAAATCAATAACCTCTGCAGTTAAGATTGAAATATAATCATTCATCATTCTATAATTCGATAGGTAACTTGCAACATTCTGTCTTAAAGTATCTGAAACAATACTCGTTAATTTTCCTGAAGTATCATAAGATAATAATTGAATTAATATTTTATTATTATTTTCAGTAATTGAAACTTTTGCAGGTGCACCAAATTCTGATGGCATATTTCTAATAATTGATTCGTAATCTTGTACCGTAACCGCTCTTTTTTGTGCCGAGAAGTTGAATGATACATAATTTCTAATTTCCTCTAATGATGGGACTCCAGCCCCACCGATGGCGGCAGTAACATTCGTACATCGTAATGAATTAACCACTGATGAATTTGTTAATTCAGATGGACCATTAACAAAGAAATTCACAGTACCAATTTGATTAATCACATTTGTCCCTAAATTTGTCGCTAAACCACCCCCAACTCTGTATTGAACAAATAAAGTTGAATTCGCTGTTAAGGCAGACCCTAATGAAAAATTGTTTGAATATCTTTGTAAATCAATTGTCGCCCCAACAGTTGTAAATTGGTCTAAAGCGTCTTGAGCGGTATTAGTACCTCCCCCAAATGTTAGTTTTTTAAATCCTTCAGGTGTAAATTCACTAATAAACCTATTTGAAGTTTGAATATATTTTCCAACTTTAATACCCGGTTGGTCCGAAACTTTTGTAGGGTCCTCAATGAATACTCGGTCTTCAGCTAAAGCATCAACTTCATACCATTTATTTGACACACCTAAAAATTCCGCAGTAGATGGAACATTAGTATATTCAGTACCACTTTTTAATAACACACTTGTAATTCCTAACACATTCTTTTCAGGTAAGAATAACTCAAAAAATGGTTTAACATCATTCGGCGTAATAACTCTTTTAAATACTTTAGTGATTCCATTAACCACCAATTCTCGTTTTGTAATTGTATAATTAATTAATACATTATTAGCATTAAAGTTTGGTATTTTTAAACGATTTGGGAATCCTTGTGCATTATATGGTGAAGTAAAATCCACATCATATATATTTTCAAACACTATCCCGGCACCAACCACTTGAGACCCTCTTGTTAATGTCCCTAAGTATCTTTCATCCTCTTTATCACCAAAAGCCGGTACTGTAATTGAAAAGTCCACTAAAGAGACTGATGGTCTTTGTCCCGGTAATTTCAACCCATAAGTTCTCGCAATATTATAAATTGAAGACCTCTGTTGAGCATATTGTAAGACAGTTTCTTGAATACTTCTATCAATATGATAATGTAAGTTATCTGCAACCGCAGCATTTAAATCTAAGAACACTGAGAATACAGAAGCATCATTAAAATCCTGTATTAATTCAGGATAATATGTTCTTACATAATTTAATAACTCAGTTCTTATCCCCTGATAATCCCTAGTTGTGTATGATATTTTACGATTTGCCATTTATATTAAATATTGATGATAACAAAATCACTCTGTGAATAAGTGTTTTTATCGGTTGAGTAGTCTATTTTAACTTTTGCGGTATAGTCTGAAGTTCCCTTCCCTGGAAATCGATATATTGGAGATTCAGTACTACCAATTGTATTTTGACCAGTTGCAATATCAACCTCTTCTTGTGGGTCCGCAGGTGTTATTGAAATGTTATTCAATAATAGGTTAGGCATGAATGTTGCAACAGCATCTCTAATGTCAGATTCTATAGCGTCAAACGTAAGTCCATCAAAAGGTTCGAATACAAACTCATATAATCTTGTTCCAAAAGTAGGTAGAAAATATCTTGAACCTTTTCTTGTTAACAATAGATGAATTAAATCCGCTTTAATTTCTTGTGCCTCGAACTGTGTAAGTTGCAAATAATCTCCTCTACTAGAATCTCTAAAAGGGAAATTAAGACCATATGTTGTACCTTGAGCCATAACTATAAATATAATGTACTAATTTTTCCTTATAAATAGATTAAAATAAATAATCCCGATGTTGGTCGGGATTATTTAATTACTTTAAGATGAACAACCAAAACATTCAATTTCGATTCCTTCAGGTTTTGGCGGTAAATTCATATCGCTGTAATCCACTTTAGGAACCTCAACATTTGTTTTAGGTTTTTGTATTTTAGACACGTCAAC
>JAUKPS010110252.1:0-22744 GCA_032273165.1 Chlorellidium tetrabotrys
CAATAAATAACGAGGCGTTGATTAAGATAGTACGCCTACAAGAGAAAAATCCTTGGGCTAATACCCGAACGGTTGGCAGTAGGGGCGACTAATTAAATCCCTACTGAAAGGTATCCAGTCCTTATCCAGCCGCCACTTTAACGCGCCATTAGTGGAAAGGAACCACGGCTCGCTTCGGACGAGCAAGTAAGAGTTCGAGTCTTTTATGGCGTATCCTTTCGCTCCACAAGATGAATCAAATCTGTTAGCCAGCAACGAAAGGTTGCGGGGACTATTTTCGGCCCATTAGTGAAGTGGAGAACACGATTCCTTGCGAAGGAATAGACGGAGTTTCGATTACTCCATGGGCTAGTTTTTGTCCCCGTAGTGAATTGGAATCACGCTAGTTTCCTAAACTGGAAGGAAAAGTTCGACTCTTTTCGGGGACACCACCTTAATGCGTCGGTAGTTTAATTGGAAGAACAACTGTCTCCAAAACAGTTAGACGAGAGTTCGATTCTCTCCTGGCGTCCCATCTTTAATTGGGGGTTTGCATACTGGTAGTGCCTCGTTCTTTGAAAGCGATGGAAGTGGTTCGATTCCACTACCCCCTGCCACTTTTAGTATTTAATTTTTAGCTCCGTTGGCGTAATTGGAAGCCGCGAAAGTCTTAGGAACTTTTGTCTTCGGGCGTGGGGGTTCGAGTCCCTCACGGAGCACTTTTAGCGGATATGGTGGAACTGGCAGACACGTTAGACTCAAAATCTAATTCCATAAACAGAGTGAAGGTTCGACTCCTTTTATCCGCACTTTTCCGGTGTGTGGCGAAGCTGGCTGAAACGCGCGAGACTTAAAATCTCTTACATTAGAAACATCGTGGGTTCGACCCCCACCGCACCGACCAATTAACCGGACAGCCGCGCCGGAACCGACTTGAAATCGGATTGTACCTGAAACGGTATAGGGATGATGTCCTTAGCTGCCCGCTCTTTGGATAGTAAACCAGACACGGCGCACTGGCCCCGATTGGAAATCGGGTGGCTCCTAACAAGGGGTAATGTTCGACTCATTTGCTATCCGGTTTTTGTCATTAATAATTTTGCATATAATATCTAAATAATTTGAGAACCTACTATTCCGCCTTTCTTAATTGGATGTTGACGATGCCGCTAATCGGTTAATTTGCTAAATTAAAGCCCACTCTAAACAAGTGGAACTGGTTGAATTCCAGTAACATCCGCCACTTTATAAATGGCCCATAGTGTAATGGTAAGCACGAATCTCTCTGAAAGATTCTGATTTGGTTCGATTCCAAATGGGCCATCCATTTTCTCGGGGTATTCTCTCCATTTCTGCCACTCTAAAAACTATACTAAACCATGATAAACGAGCAAATTTCCAATGCACTTGAAGTAGAGAGGCACACCTATAATTTCTGGAAGGATAACGCCAAATTTTTAGTTCCCAAGTCAAAACTGACATATCCGGGGCTTTCCGATTACTTCAAGCTAATAAATTTTAGCGATTTCGTTCTCGGCTCCATACCTTGCGCCTTGGATACCTCCTTTCTTAAAGCGACTCACTCCAAACTAATATTCTCAATCTCTCCGGTTCCCGAGAACACCGGGCTATGGGCCGGATGCTACCATTTCTCCAACAACCTTTTTTTTACCCTAAACTGCATTTTAACCGGCGCGAAACCCAGTTCCCTAATCCCCGCCGCTACCTCTGGCTTTTACGTGAAAGCGCAAAAAGTAGGTGAAATAGTCGAATTTATGGAATTCGTCAAACCTTTCCATGTAAAAGCGGAAACGGTTCCTACTCCTCACTTTGGATTCAGAGCTTAAAAAGTTTTAAGAAATCTCTTGACTTTGGGCGGGGGCGTTATATGTTGCGGGGTAATTAAAACCAACAACATGAATACGCCCACACCATCCGACCAAACCTCAACGCTAAATCTCGCATACTCCGGCCCCGCAATGGCCCCGTCAAATAAAGCTTACGCTATCCCCGGTAGCCGCTGGTATAGCTGCCGGGAGGAGTTGCACAATCACTCCTATAATAAGCCGGTTGACCGTCTCTATACCTTCCTCGCGGAAGCGGGACGAATTGAGAATATCCGAGCCTTTATGAAGGAGGTTGAGGATCGCCTTGATCTAAACCCGGAAAACCGCGCCCAAATTCATGCAACTACCCCGAATAATAAGTACGTCGTGATTTTCCCCGGTCCTTGGTGGAATCGCTATGGAATTCGCCGTCAGTTTCTAACGGCAATTCTTCGCTGTGGGTATCAGTATATTCCGCCTTCGCAAGAAGCGGACGCGAGTGTTAAAACCAAATCTTTTGATACGGCCCTATTCTCCACGAATTACACTCAGAGCACAAAAGATGCAACTCTCTACTTCCTCGCTGGAAATACCATCCTCACCAAAGGGTTCAAGAATAAAGGCTGGGTAAATACCATGCAAGGGGCGAGTGGCGATAAGCTTGCTAAGATGCTTATTCGTGGTTTGGAGGAATTCGGTCCGGGGGTTTCCGCCGCGAAAATCGAAGCTTCAAGCGCCGCGAAAATGGTCCCCTAAGCGCGGATTATCAAAATCTAAAAGTACATATCGCCATGAATAAATCAATTCTCACGCTAATCAATAAAAAGCCCCCTGTAATTAAAACTCCATACTCGATGGAGTGGGGTAGCTTTACGGCAGTTAAAAGTGTGGTTAGCGCCGATTCAGTTTCCTCTCCCGGCGAAAAGTACGTAGCAATACACACGAATAGCGACTCTTTCACTTGTAGGGAGGAATTTCACAAGTATCTTTTCGGATCGGCCAGTCAATTTATTTTCTGGCACCAAAAAGAGCAAGGCGCGGCCTTGAAGGCGTTCCTGGATGAAGCTGAAACCCGATTAGGAATTCCTAAAAAAAGCAAAACGAAAGTTTATACTTCCTCCGTAGGAAAGGGCTCCCTCATAATTCCGTCTCCATTCTGGCGGGCGGAGAAGATGAGGAAGGAGCTTTTCTCCATACTCTTGCGCGCCGGGTGCGCTTACAAGGGAAAGAGGAGTTTTTGGGCCACCGTTCTAAGTGATGAGTATGCAGCGGAAACTGAAACGGCAGTAAGAAAATTTTTCAAAGGCTTTACCCATTTCAAAGGAAAGAATGGTAGTAACTTCGGAGAGGGATGGCACTGGGCCTTTGCGGAGATGGGAATGGCGGATAGTTTAACCGCTCCTAAAAAGCCTATCATTGAGCGAGTCTTGGAAAAGGCCAAGAAATTTGTTCCATAGTTTTAATTGGGGATTGGTTTAGCGGCTCTGCACGTCCGGCTTTGACCCGGAAAGTTACGGCTCGACCCCGTAATCCCCTTCCATTTAGAAAAAGTAGTTGACAACTAATGGATTGCTGATATGTTAGTTGCACAAGGGGAATTAGTGCTAGTGGTAACACGCTTGGTTTGCAACCAGGATTCAGCGGTTCGATTCCGCTATTCTCCATTTTTAAATCCACAAAGTGTTCCAAGTAGGAGATATACTAATAGCGTCCGGCCTTAGCCTTAAAGACTATTTCTATAGGGTTGTTGCGGTAAATGGAAGTAAAATGACTGTGGATGAAATGAAGCTGGATAAATCTCTGGTAAACGTCTTAACCGGAACCGGACGCCGATACCGAAATCAAGATAAAGACGATTATACCCTATTCAGAAGTAAATCAGAAACCACCACTCGCGGCAACCACAAGATGACGAACATTTTCACATAAAGCATAAAAAATTCGCAAAATGTTTAACATAGGGGATATAGTAAGAGTTATCGGGGATGACGCAGAGCGATACCTTTATAAAGTTACTAAAGTGCTTGATGGAGGAGCTAGGATAAGTATCCGGGAGGCAAAGCCCTACGCTAATAAAACTGCATTTTCGTTAGGCAGGGAATACATCGGCGAGACTTCATCTGAGTTTGTCTTGGTTAAGAGCGCCGAAAATACAAGCGGCCATAAGCTAACTCATATTTTTAAATGAATATTTTCAAAAAGGGAAATTGCGTTATTCTCGCCCCTCAAGAGGGGGTAAAATTTCCCAGACTATTCACCGTGCTTAGCGTTGAAGGACTCTACGCCGATATAATGGAGATTCCGTCGAAATTCCCGTCTTCTGTAGGCCATATCTATAGGAAGCAACATATTTCTGATTTTGTTTTATATGTCCCTCCCAAAAAGGGCCATAAAATGACCAAGATTTTTATTTAAATATTCCCACTTTTGTCGTATTAGCCCGCTATGGAGGCGGCGGAGACTGTAAATCTCCTGCCAATTTGGACCGCTGAGTTCGATTCTCAGATGCGACACCACTTATTCCAATTTTTGAATCGTTAGTTCAATGGTAGAACCGCATCCTTTTAAGTTGCTCACGACAGTTCGATTCTGTCACGATTCTCCACTCTCAAATGAATTGCTAGTTCAACGGTAGAACAGAAAGCTCTTAACTTTCATATCACAGTCCGACTCTGTGGCAATTCACCAATTTAGGAATGAAAGCTGAAACTGGCAGTTGAGGAGCAAAACCAGTAAGCTTAAAGCTCACCACGGTAGTTCCTAATATTTTTCAAGGCGCGAGTATATCAGTGATAGATTGTCTCCTTTACACGGAGAAGGCCGGGGGTTTGAATCCCTCCTCGCGTACCATTTAATTGGGCGGTAGTATAGGTTGACGCCAAATTGTCCGAATAGACAAAAGGTTGCTTTTGACATCACTCCAAAGCTAATGAAATATAAAAACCAACAGGCGGGGGTTCGAGTCCCCATCCGTCCACCACTTTAACTCTCCATCGCCAAGTCCGCTCAAAGGCATTTCTCTGCAAAAGAAATAATCGTTGGTTGAAATCCAACTGGAGAGTCCACCTTAAACAAAGTTTGAAACTTGATTCCGAAAATCGCATCAAATACGGAAAAGGCTACATCCGCGAGCATCCCGACTGGTTAAAGAAACATCCTCTCGGCCCCGTTTATTGGGACGTTTGGAGCCCAGAAAAGGAACTGGTTGCAGAAGCGGTTCCCGCCAATGAGATACAAGATTTTATGGTGGCGAAGGGATGGCTAATTCTTTGGTAAATTCTTATGACAATTAGAAAAATCTACGCCATAAAAAACAAATATCTCCCCGCGTCCATAAAGATAGGGCGGGGAACCAGATATGGAGTTTTTCTCGGAAAAGACCCGCTGAATAAGGAGTTTTCTCTGGTGGGTAGATAGTTTTCCTTGACAATTTTATATGGTGGCATTAGTTCAATGGAAGAATTTTTCCTTGTGACGGAAAAGACATCGGATCGTAACCGATATGCCACCCCATTCTGTAATCACTAAAAATATCTATTCACAGATGTTACTATTGCGTGTAAATAGTAAGTGATCGTAAAACGAAAAATAGAAAAAAGAAGCGTAATTTGGACCACCCCAATAGACGAATTAGAGTTAATAGCTAAAGAATGCACCAGTATTTCTGCAATTCTTAAAAGATTGGGTTATGGCCCCACCGGCGGAACACATCGAATACTACAGGAAAGAATTAAACAAGATGGGATAGATATATCTCACATTCCTCAGTTCGGAAATAAATCTAATTTGGGCAAGAAATTTAACTTTCTTAAAACGAAAGAAGAATGCCTCAGTATCTATTTCGTTAAGGGGGAAAATTTCGTCTCCAATAAAACACTGATTAGGTATATTAGGGAGTATAGTTTAATAAAATCTATATGTCAAAAATGCGGAAATGCCGGAACTTGGCAAAATGAGCCGATAACCCTACAACTAGATCATATAAACGGAGATAGAAAAAATAATCAACTTGACAATTTACAATTCTTATGCCCCAATTGTCATAGTCAAACATGTACTTTTGGAGCCAGAAATCGCAAAAAAGCCCCAAAAAAGCAATACAACTGTTCAGTTTGCAATACCCTTATTACTCAGCACTCAACAAGTGGAATGTGTATAGGATGCAAAAATCTACATAAGGGATTAATTGAACGGAAAAGCTTAGACAAAGATGAAATTTCAAAATTGGTTTGGGAACTACCCCTATCCACCCTAGCGAAACAGTTAAAATGCACAAATAGCGGATTAAAAAAATTCTGTCAAAGGCATGGTATAAAACTTCCGCCGCGCCATTATTGTATCCGCCGACAATTGGGGCATTCCCACGAAGAATCGCTTCTACCACTTAGACACAAAGGGGATAAGAGGATAACGCTTTCCGAATCTCAGGTAAGAGAAATCAGACAACTTTATTCGGAACAGAAATGGAAAATACTGCAAATTGCTCGAAAATTTAACTTGAATCACCAAACAATTCGTGCTATAGTCTTCCGTAAGACTTACAGATACTACCCCTAACCCTTTCGCTCGTAAGCTAATCTGGAGAAAGCGCCAAGTTGAAGCCTTGGAGAGAGAAGATCGAAACTTCTACGAGCGGCCACTTTTATGAAAAAATTCGACCTAATCACCCCGTCTGGTAAAAGGAAAATTATAGGTTCCGTCCGCTTTACCTATGATAAAGCTTTCTACCGCCACAAAACCGACCGCACTCCAAAGTACGCGCCCAACACTATGAGTATCAATATCTATGAGGGAGAGACGGAGGAAATGGTAAGGAAAGATGTCTCCAAATGGTACAAAAACGCGAGGGATATATCTTTCCGGTGGGCGGGCGATCAGGGAGGAAGTCTTTAAAAGAATTTCAAACTGTAGTGTGGCCGAAAAGTTCATGGCGCTCGCTTGATAAGCGGGAAAATAGGATGGCAGAATTCCTCACTACAACCACTTTATGATTCAAAAGAAAGACATATCCCCCGGAGCGGTGTTTGTAAATATCGCCAAGAATTTTGTATCTATTAAAATCGTAGAAAAGACTGAGAGTGGGTGGCTCATCCGTTATAATAACGGGAGAACAAGGATATGGAGTCAAACCCATATTAGGAAATACTACACCCATCTAAAATGAAAAGAAATCGCGTTCACTGTAAACTCTCCGGTTATACCAAATACATCGGTCGCCCCGGCGCTGGGCAACCTTGGGGGTTTGGAAACCCCTTTGTTATTGGGCCGGATGGAACGCGGGATGAAGTCATAGACAAGTTTGATAAATGGCTGGAAACTGGCGAGAATTTTGGAAACGCAGACGCCACAGAATCTCGAAGGAAGTGGATACTGGACAACATTCATACTATTAAGTTTGAAATACTTGGGTGCTGGTGTTTTGAAGGGCAGCGTTGTCATGGAGATGTTTTAATAGAAAGATCGGAAGGAGAATTTTAGGTTCATTGATGTAATGGTAGCATAGGAAATTGTCAATTTCCCCGCGCTCGGATCGTACCCGGCATGAACCGCCATTTTCTTCTTAGGAAAGCATATTTGCCCAATCACATTCCTCATACACAGGTGTAATATATGGTATGAAGAAAAATGTAAAAAAAAGAACGAGTATTATTTGGACAATTTCGGACGAAGAATTCGCCGCTTTAATACAAAATAGTAAAACATTGTCCCAGGTTTTGAAGCATTTTGGAATGGGCGGCAGTAATGCTATGTACGGCACTTGTTGGGCGCGAATCAGAGAACTAGGACTGGACACTTCTCATTTTTGTAGCCGGGTCGAATCTTGCCGTTTCCATATTTCTTTAACGGAGGATGAGGTAAGGGCTAAGCTTGTTGAAAATTCTTCGGAGTTTAGGGCGAACATCAAGCGCCTAATCATAAAGTTTAATATAATTCCGTATAGGTGCGCCAACTGCGATAATGGCGGACACTGGATGGACAAAAAACTATGCCTACAACTAGAGCATATCAACGGCGTTAGCAACGACAATAGAATCGAAAATTTGCAATTTTTATGTCCAAATTGTCATAGCCAAACCGACACGTATGCGGGAAAACGACACAGGCGTTATCATTTTTGTAAAACCTGCAACCTTCCATACGGAGGTAACGGAAAAAGTGGGGAGTGCCACAAGTGCTCGACGGTTACGGTTGCGAAAAACAATACCATTGCGATCCCCAACAGGGATACCCTAGAAGCCCTTATTCTAAAAAAATCTCTTTACGAAATTTGCGAAATATTTTCGGTTTCTATCTTTACCGTCAAAAAATGGTATAAATCATACGATATTGACTATGAAAAAGTTTGTCCATTCTCTCGCTCTAACACCACCGTTTCCCACGCCGGGAAAACGCCGACATCCCAATACAAGTACGTGGCCTATTTATCCGCCATGAGTCATCCCAAGTGTCGGCGCAATAAGTGGTTAGCGCACATTAAGGATAAAAGCGGACGGAGTTCTATTTACAAAATTTGCGATACGGAAATGGAAGCGGCCAATGCAATTGCTGAATTCCTGGGTTTGTCCGAACCCATGCTTCGATAGGGGAAACAAATTTTCAAAATGTAATTGACATTCCCGCAGTTTCGTATAATGTGATGTCGTCACACATACAAACGCATTATGAAAAAAACCAAACACAACATCAATAACTACAAACTCTGCTTGGGTTCCGATCCTGAAATATTTATCGAGGACGTAAAACTAGGCGAACTGTGCTCCGCCGTTGAAATCCTGAAAAAGGATAAGCACGATCCAATTACGATAGCCGGAAAAAAGGGCTATACCTACTACTACGACAACGTAGCCGTTGAGGGCACCATTCCTCCGGCGGAGAGCAAGGACCAGTTCCTTTCGCACTTCCAAACTCTTTTTCAAGGTATCGCTACCTCTCTTGGCTCCCGCTATCGCTTGCAACCACAAGCGAGCCATATCTTCGACCAGAAGTACTTGCAAAGCGAAGGCGCGCAGAGATTTGGGTGCGACCCATCCTTTAATAGCTGGGCAATGGCGATGAACGAAGCGCCGAGCGCCGAAAATAAGCAGCTACGCTCTACCGGGGTGCATATTCATATCGGGCGAACCGATTTCCTTAAGTTTGAAGATGGGCAGGACGGAATTCCTCTCATTGACCAATACGATAAGCCCGCATTTGTCAATCTTTTGGAGGCGTTTGTCGGTCTTCCTTTGTGCGCTATCAACCATGACGCCACCGATATTGAGCGGCGAAATCTATACGGGAAGAGCGGGGAATTCCGGCCCACCAGATACGGGGTTGAATATCGAGTTCCCGGCCCGTTCTATAGTCGCTCGCCCGAAATGGTTGGTTTGGTCTATGATCTAATCCAGCACGCCAACTTGCTCTCACAGCAAGGAAGACGGGATGAAATCTTGAGCCGATTTGAATCCGGGGAGATTACCCGAATTATCAATTCGTGCGACAGACCGGGCGCTCTGGAATTGCTAGGAACCCTCCGTTCGGATATGCCAACGGAACTAATGACCAAAATCCGGCAATTGCACGAATCGGAAAATGTTCCTGATTTCTATGAAGAGTGGTCAATCAGGGCGTAAATGGAATGAGAGGCGCGGCCATAAGGAATGAATCGGAGCGAGAGGACGGGGAGGGGGCTATCTCGGCCTCCTCCCCCTCTTTCATGTAATAAGTAACCGCTAAAATAATATGTTTAAAATTGGAGACTTCATTCATCTAAAATCGGAACGTCCCAAGAGTCTTCGCTCCTGTTTTAAGGTAGTTGGCATTAATGGTCCTAACTTGGATTTAGCCGCCTACTCAGACGACTTGGATCGTTACCTATCCTATCACGATGATTCGATCTACTCCTATCTAAATGGGCACCATTACTCCAAATTCAATCTTTACAAGGAGGCAAGGGCATCTAAACATAAAATGACGAGCATATTTACTTAATATGGATTTTCGAGTTGGAGATTTAGTGGAGATAGTGGGATCACTTTCGGGCATCTGTGTATATAGAGTTATAATTACTTCTCCTAAATATCTCTCTGTGGTTTTGTATAGCAAGCATGGCGATCTTGTAGTAGGTAAAACCCCCCCGAGGTAAAATACTATAAACTTATCTGTCGTACTATTTTAAACTACATTCTCGCGTTTCCACTCGCGGCAAACATAAATTAACCTCAATATTTCTATGACATACGAATCCGAGGAAAAACCCAGTTTAGATTTCTCTGTATTGGATAGGGCGAGGATTGAAGATTTGGAGCCGGGAGATACAATGGAAGGGGAATCTGGCAATTTTATAGTGGAGAGCAATGGGGACGGGGAATACACCATTAATATCAATTTGCCCGGAAATGGGAGCACCATTAAGATAAAAGGAATAGAGAAAGTTTTTACCATCCTTGAGAACGAGGGGGAGATAAATTAGAGTTTTATTGCATTTTTGGTGTAAAAACCAATATGCATTTATCTCTTTTAGTAAAATTGGTATTCGGGTATAAGAAGGATTTCGTCCTTAACTCCCTTTCGTGCTTCGGAGTTACCGAAATAAACGATGGAACTCCTGGTTTTAAGGTATCCTGTCCCCCTAATATACTAGGAGTTTTAAAAACAATGGAGGGAGTAGTTGAAGTAACGGCCCTTACCCCGGCCAAGGAACCAGCAAAAACAACCCCAATACATTTCCCGGTTTTAACCGGGGGCTGGGAAAAAGACCAATAATATGGAGGGCGTCGAACAGCTACAGCAAGAGTGGAGAGCGATTGTTTTAAGGAAACTTGATTCCCTTGAGGCCGGGCAAACTAAATTAGCAGCAGATATTGTTGATATTAAAATGAAGTTCGTTCAGCAAGAAGAGGTAAACAATCTCAGAACTAGGATTGATTCACTTGAAAATTTTAAGTTCAGGCTCGCCGGAATGGCCGCTGGAATAAATTTAGTTCTAGTGGTAATTGGGTGGGTTGTCTTAAAGATATTTAAGTAATCTTCCTAGAAATAGCTTGCATCCTACTGGTTTTCGGCTATACTAAAATACAGTATGCCTAACGACGAAACACCAAAGATTAAAGCTATAAGAAAGCCCTATTTTGGTATTTGGGCCGTTGGAGTATCGGGAAATCTACCCGTTGCCATCTTTCATCCAGACGTAAAAAGCGCCGGGGAGGAATGGGCCAATAAAACATTCGGAAAAGAATGGATTGGAGCCTCCATATCGGCGGAAGAGTTCAAGCTAGTTACTCGCCGCAATATACAATCCCTTAAAACGATTGTTGTTGAAAGACTGAAAAAGATATTACTTGCTAAACCTAAAAACGTCTCTTAATTCGGATTTAATCTCGGAATGAGACTCAATCTGTTTGTCCGCTTTCTTTAATTTCTTCTCAATGCTCCTAAGTTCAGCATACGATGCGTCCAACTCTTCCAATAAGGAATCCCTCTTAACGGCCTCCGTATCTCCTACGGCAACCTTCATTTCCTTTAAATTAAATTTATTCATGCTAGAATCTATTACACATTAATATGAGAAATGAGAGCATGCTACATAGGGATTGCGTTTTATGCCTAAACGCCAACTGGAAACCAATTGCTTCGATGTCTCCCCAGGAGGCTTTTGTTGCAATGTGCCGGGAAAGGCTACCACACTATGCCAAAGGGATGAAAAGGCCATATAACGCCCTGCAAATTGAGTACCCTCTTCTACCCAATGGAAATGTTAATTTTGAGGCTCCATGCACCATAATACCCGTTGAATGGAGGATTTGGAGGTATTTACCAGTGCGTCCATTTGATAATTACATCAAAACTGCTTCGTGCGACATTAGAATACCCTCTGTCATTATAGCCAATAACTATCAGAAAGTTCCAAAGAAATACCCCCGCTTCTCTAGCGGCGCGGTATTCGCCAGAGATAATGGAGAGTGTCAGTATTCGGGGCAAAAGCTAAACAGTAACACCAGAACTATAGACCACTATATCCCTCGTTCCAAAGGCGGAGATACCAGTTTTGAAAATTGTGTTTCCGCTCATAAAGACATCAACAGATTGAAGGCCGACCTAACTCCGTCGGAATTTGAGAAAAAGTATGGATACAAGCTAAAATCCGTACCTCGGACTCCCGAGCTAAAAGAATTCAATAAAATCAACAACACCCTTGGAATACGAGATTGGGATTTATTTCTGTAATGCAACATAAATATATCTACCTGATCTTCGGAGCCTTGATTGGCCTACTCATAGCCAAGGCTCTAATTTTCTTCGCAGTTCTTGTTCCCATCTGGCTTATCGGCGTTCTATTCCTCGTTGCTTGGCTTCTACTATAGAACAATAAAAAGTTCTTGACATTTCTCAGTTTTGAGATACTGTTAAGTAGAAAGAAAATATATGACATCATTCACCATAGCGCCGCTGATAGCAGATAAGATAGAACCGTATTTCAGAATTGCCATTTGCGATTCCCTGCAAGAAATGAGGAGATACGTTAAATCGAAGAGGAACGAGGTAGGGGTATTCGTCCCAAATGACGGCGATAAAAAGGAGCCACAGAAATTGGCGACCATATTCCTTCTGAGAACCGATCTGAATCAAATAAATCTCTCGCTACAAGCTTCGCGGGCCGGAATGCTTATGGGAGAAGTTGTGGCTACCGCTTCGGGATGCGAAAGCGAAGAACAGCATAAGGATTTTTACTCAAGCGTGGCGTCCGAAACGACAGCAATTATGCTTGCGAGTATGACCAATTTCGTGGAAAAGCATTTTGTTGGAGTGGAGTTTGACGAATAAATATGAGTGCCGAATCAGAGAAAAAAGAATTGGAAACACTAATAGGCGAATCCCTCGAAAAGCTGGATTCCGTACTTCGCCATATTGAAAATGTTCGCCATAACTGCGAGATTGTTGGTAGGAAGTTGATCGAACAAGGGGAAATTGAGTTAGGCAAGCGCCTAATCGCTAACGGCCTACTTCACGATAATAGCAAATTCTTTGGAGTGGAATGGTTTCACTTAGATGGGGATGCGACGAAAAGCAAACTGGAAGTAGCCATCGCCCATCATAATTCTACAAACCAGCACCACCCCGAATACTGGCTAGGAATAGAAAATATGCCGCGCCTATACCTCGCAGAATTGGTTTGTGATTGGAGCGCCCGCGCATCGGAATTTGGCACCTCCATACGCGAATGGGTGGCAAACGGGGCGTCGGAGAGGTTTGGGTATAAAAAGGGAGATAAGACGTATAAGGCTATTATGGAGTTCGTAGATATGTTATGTGATCGCCCCTTCCAGCAAAAAAATGGTAAACCTAAATCCTAGTAATTTTACACATAAACTAAACGCTTACTCGCAAATATAATCATTCTATGGGCGGAACCAACTACTCTTCATCACTCTTTTCCAAGCGGCGCGAAAACCACTGGAAAGATATTTGCGTAAACCATTACACGGTGTTTGTTGATAAAATCGTTTCCTTGGATGTAGTAAAGCATGATATTGAAATTTTTGGAGGACGGGTAATCCAAAGATTCGCAGTGCTTCATGGGTTTATCGTGGATGCCCCGGACGGAGCTATCGAATTTATCAAACGCATTCAGTTTGTCAAATGGGTTGAGCCCACTTATAATCTTAAATCTCTACGAGGGCATTAATAATATGACGCCTAAAACTATAGAGGAAGCCTCAAAAGAGGGATGGTTGCCATATTAATATGAATAAAGAGCTACAATCCAAACTATACGCCGATTTTCCAGATATTTTTCAAAATCACTCCAAGTCCATGCAGGAAACGTGCATGTGCTGGGGTTGCGAATGCGATTCTGGATGGGAACCCCTTTTGAGGCAATTTTGCTCATGGGCTCAAAGCATGATACGCGCCAATCAATACCCTCAAATCATCTTCGATCAGGTGAAGGAAAAGTTTGGGACTCTCGCTATATACTGGAGCCTTGACGAGAATTGGGTGGATTCCAGTAAATATAGAACTCCAGAGCAATCCAAGGAAGCTTTCGCTAGATGGCAAGGCTCCGTAGGAGGGGCAATTCAATTTATAGAATATCTCAGCGGCTACACCTGTGAAATATGCGGCGCGCAGGGGGGTATGAAATATAGGGGTGGATGGATGAAAACTTGCTGCGATACGTGCGGAGAAAAGGCGGGGTTTAGCAGGCTTCAAAAGAAAGATTTAATCTAGGCTTGACTAAGCTTCATGGGCGTGGTAATATGATTCATGCACAAACTGAAAACATACTGCCCCTTCGACCAAGGTTACGCTAACTGGATACCCGGACAACTTGTAGATTCGCTGGATGAATGCGATTTGCTCGTTCTTATCGGCGGGGCCGACGTACACCCCACAATCTATAATTCTCCAAAGAGCAGACAGACGTATGCTAATCTGGATAGCGATAAATACGACATCAATCTCATTAAGCAGGCTCAGGAAAAGGGCAAGTTCATTTGGGGTACCTGTCGCGGCGCGCAGTTGCTTTGTGCATATTCCAATAAGGGGCACTTAGTTCAACATCTTAACCATCCGTATTCCCACAAAATCGTAACGGAAGATGGAAGGGAGTTCCAAACAAATTCGCTACATCACCAGTTGCAGTATCCGTTCCTAATGGATAAGGAAGACTATCGGGTGCTCGCATGGTCCGAAGGTTTGTCTAAAATCCACCTGAACGGAGAGGAAAAGCAGCTTTATATGCCGGATGGAAAAGAGCCGGAAGTGGTGTACTATCCCAAGCTTCGCGGTATCGGGTATCAAGGGCATCCCGAAATGATGCACCGCTCCTCTTCCTACGATCCAACCATGGAGTATTGCCGCGAAATACTTGGAAAACTGATTGACGGTACTCTTTAATTCCACTACCAATGATCGATATTAACCTCCAAGCCACCTTTAGGCAACTTTCCTCCGCAACCTGCCCAGAGGATGTTTTCGGAAAGCTATGCGGCGACAAAGAAAAGGCAATCATTCGGATATATCGCGAGAAGGTACGGCGAATACACCCGGATGTAGTCCGTGGATTCGATGCAAAGCAAATGGCATCCGCCGCCTTTATCTTGCTAACTAAGTGGCTGGAAGAAGGAAAGAAAAAAATTGAATATGGGTACTATGCCAAAGTTCAGCAAAAACCATTGGAGAGAGTAACTATCAAATCTCCTAGAACGACCTACGAGATTTCTTCTAAAATCGCAGAGGGCGATGTTTCTGGAGTTTTCTTGGCGAAAGACTCAGACGGCAACCCATTTGCCATAAAGCTCACCAGGAATGCCCGGAATAATGATCTAATGGTTAACGAGGGTAAAGTTTTGGACCAAATTGCCAAAGGGCCATGCAAAGACCTTGGAATTATACATCATATTCCAAACTGCGTGGAAAGCTTTGAGGTAAAGCAGGGAAACGAATCGAAGAGAGTTAATGTAATCAAACTTCTCGCTCAATTCCATCCCCTAGCGGAAGTTAAAGCAAAATTCCCCAATGGGCTTGATTTGTTTCATTCTGGATGGATGGTTAACCGACTTTTCGGCGCATTGCTCGCCGCGCACCAATCTGGCTACATACATGGAGCGGTAATTCCGTCCCATTTTATGATACATCCTGAGTCTCATAATGGCGTTTTAATCGGATGGGGCAATGCCACTCCTATATCAGCCTCCGCTAGACTCAAAACGGTGTCTCCCGCATATAAAGATTTTTACCCGAAGGAAGTCTTCGAGAAGAAGGCGAACGTGGAAACGGACATATACATGGCCGGAAGAATGATCGAGTTCCTTACTAAAAAGGAGGATATAACTCCGCGAGTGAGAGCATTCATTAAATCCCTTACATTAGCCAATCCAAAGGCCCGGATAGGAGACGCATACGAGGCGCATGATAATTTCAAGTCTATTTTGCAGGAAATTTACGGAAAGCCAGTATTCAGAAAGTTTAGCATGGAGTAGATAGTTAGTCGCGTTCTCATGCTCCCGGTGTAAATAACTCACAGGAAGCATGAAATACTATATTTATAAAATAACGAATACGATTAACGGCAAGGGGTATGTAGGAAAAACAAAAGAGCCAAAAAAGAGATTCGGCGACCATTGTTGGGCGAACATAAGAATAAAATCTCTAATCAACAGAGCTATACAAAAGTACGGAAAAGAGAATTTTACTTTTGAAATTATAGATCAAATTGACTATACTGGCCCGGATGATGAGGGGAAAACGTCAATTTTGGAATCGTTTTACATATCTAAGTACAATACGCTTGTTCCAAATGGGTATAATTTAATGTTTTTCAGTGATTCTAGGCTTACTGTGCATCCAGATACTAGAAAGAAACAGGGTAAAAGCGCGCAACGGAAGGGAACGGCAAATTCATTAGGATTCAAGGGGATCAGAAAAGCTAGGGTTGGAAATAATTTTACCTGTTCGGTAAGAATTAATACTAAAATAGTGGTTAGAACATTTCCGTCGGTCGAAGCAGCCGCCGAAGCGTACGATCGAATTGTTTTATTTTTGTACGGAAAGGATGCCGCGCTTAATTACCCTCGCAAATTAGAGGTTTATCTAAACCAAGATTTAGCAAGCTTTTTTAATTTATTTATAGAAAAGCCTCAATTTACCAGCAAATATAGGGGGGTTGGTTTCGTGAAAACTCGCAATAAATGGAGGGCTAGAATGGAAATCGTTTTAGGCGACGCAAGAAAGAACGTATCGCTAGGATGGTATGATACCGATGTTAAAGCGGCAGAAATGATTGACAAATTCACCATTTATCTTAATTTGAGAAAAAAACTCAATTTTCCAGAAAAAATACATCAATATTTGGAAAGCGGCTTTGACGATGTGATAAAATTCTTAAATAGGGAGAAAACCTCCAAATACATTGGGGTATGCAGGGAAGGAAGCAAATGGAGGGGGTACTTTTTCGACGGAAATCATAAATACATACACGTCGGAACATTTGATAGCGAAGAAGAGGCTTTCCAAAAACGAACAGAAGCAAAAGAAAAGTACTTGACTTCTTTAAAGTTTGAGTTATAGTAGTGGTACAATCAAGATAACAACCAAAGAATCAATTAACAGAAAGTAATCATATGGGAGGAACAAATTATTCCGCATCGCTTTACACTTCTCGGCTGTCTGCGAACGCTAAACGCACTGGCTCAAATTTTGACCACGATGCAGACATCAGATCACGCCGAGTTAATGCCGAAACGCACCATACTCTTGCGCCTAGTATCAAAGCTGGCCCACTTTCCTTAATGGCCGGAAAAGTGACAAGGGAGAGCCGAGATTCCGCAACCCATCCAAATAGCAACGCCATTATTGTCGCGCTGGATTGCACGGGGTCAATGGTAAGGGTGCCTAAAATACTTGTTGAAAAACTCCCAAAATTAATGAGTTTCCTTTTAGCTAAAAATTATCTCTCTGATCCGCAAATCCTTTTCGCAGCAATTGGTGACGCTTATTCAGACAAAGCTCCCCTTCAAATTGGGCAGTTTGAAAGCGGAGCCGAAATGGCTGATAGTTTGAGTAAATTTTACCTAGAAGGCGGCGGAGGTTCTCAGTTCCACGAGTCGTATGAATTGGCAATGCACTACTTCGATGCACACACTTCCATTGACTGTTTTGAGAAAAGAGGGAAAAAGGGGTACCTCTTCTTCCTTGGCGATGAAATGCCGTATGAAAAGGTAAATCGAGAACAGGTTGCCAAGTGGATAGGTGAACCCATTCAGGCCGATCTTCCAATGGAGGAAGTTTTGGAGAGACTTCGCGAGAAGTATGACGTATTCTGGGTGTTCCCGAATGGAAGTAACTACTTCGGCCAGCGCGGCGAACAAGTTGGAATCCACCCTCGGTTGAAAGACCTATTTGGGCAGCAACTAATCTGGATGGAGAATTCAAACGACGTTGTTGAGGTAATCGCTACCGCTATTGCCCAAAACGAGGGACATAACGCCTCTGCTATAGCCAAGGATTTGAAGGACATTGGCTCCGATGAAGGAGCTATTGCTCGCGCATCTAAGGCGATCGTTCCTTTCGCTAAGAGCCGGGAAATCGTTAAAACCGGAAAAGTAGATGGAACTCTGGTTGTGGGGGGCTCCGACAGCACGGAAAGGCTATAGGGCATCTGTCAGGTTGCGTATTTGCGGCGCTAAGTTGTTGGTTCTCTTAGCGCCGCATTTCGTTTTGTCTATAAACCCCGCTGTCTATTATTTAATTGACAAGCGAGGCTTTACGTGGTATCTTAGTATACAATGAAGAAAGCCATTTTAACGCAAGGGTTGCTCTACGGAGACGAGGGCAAAGGAACTATCGTAGATTCGCTGTGCCGACGATACGATGCTTCTACGGTTGTTCGCTATAGTGGTAGCAGTAATTGTGGGCATAATGTAGTATTAGATGACGGCCTTCATTTTTGCTTTTCTCAGTTCGGAAGTGGACACTTAATACCGGACACTAAAACTTTCTTGGGAAAAGGCATGCTAATAAACCCTGTTTTTTTGATGGCCGAAGAACAAGAATTATGGCGCAAGGGTTACGTACATAATTACGAGCGTCTTTTCATCGATAGTAGGGCGCTGGTTATTACCCCATTTCACGTTGCGTTTAATCGGCTACTAGAAATGTCTCGCGGGGCGTCTAGGCACGGCTCAACTGGACACGGAACATGGGAATGCGTTAAGGATAACGTGAAAAACCCCGATTTATCCATAAGAGTTAGAGATTTAAAGGAAACCGATTTGATGGTAAAACTGGCGGCGATTGGAATTTCCAAAAGGGATAGCGTAGCACGATTACCCAAAAATATAAAACCGGAACAAGAAGAGGAGTGGAATAGTTACGTGGGGTTATTTTGGGATACCGAGGCTTTAATTGACATTCGCAATCAATACCGACAATTCATTGAACTTGTCAACGTAGTTAATGGGGCCGATCAAATTAGCAGCCTTCTTTCTGGAGTATCTATTTTAGAGGGAAATCAGGGGGTTGCACTAGACGATGTTCGTGGGTTTTCCCCGCATCATTGTGCGACAAGCTGTACCTTTGAAAACGCCAACGCTCTTCTTAAAGAGGTAGAATTCAACGGTAAAGTAGAAAGGATAGGAATACTTCGCACCTTCTCTACTCGTCACGGCGCGGGGCCGTTTGTCTCGCAAGACGCGCGATTGCGGCACTTGATTAAAGATGACCATAACCAAACTAACCCTTGGCAGGGTACCTTCAAGGTGGGGCAGTTGGACCTTCCAATGCTTAGGTATTGCAAATCCGTAATAGGACACCTAGACGGATTAGCTCTTACCCATTGTGATAAAATTACTAAATACAATCCAGTGGTAACTGAGTATTATCATTCAGGCCAAAAACTTCTTTCAGCGAATGGAGCGACTACCGGAATGTTGAGGGAAATAGACGCATTATCGGAAACCATAGATGGAGACGATTTAGTGGATTTGATCTCTGATGAGTTGGATACACCAATCTTCATTAAATCTTACGGCCCAGCGCATAAAGATAAAAAATATATCCCATCCATTTGATTTGCTTCTATTGTAAATCAATGGGTGAAACTAATCAATCACACTCATATTCCGACGAGTACGGTAAGAAAAATACTCCTATTCTGTAGGAGGAAGGGGGTTACTACCACAGAAATTGAACTAAGGATGAGCAATAGCTATCTATGCTACGGCTCTTTCGACGTATTAACTCGCAAAATAATCATAGGAATTGGCAACGGCAGCTTTCCCATCAAAATAAATAGAACCCCAAAACAAATAAGAAAAGGCTATTCTCCATTGCTTTTCTTCCGCAGTAAGACGGAACTTTTAGCATACCTATTGTTTCACGAATATTCCCACCTTTGCCAACTACACGACCCATATTATCCTCGCGTTGGCCGCAGAAAGCACAGGTATTCCGAATCCGACGCCGACGCCAAAGCGCTTATATTATTGGACAGATGGCGAAAAAACAGAAAGAGGGGCGGTAAAACTTATCGTTAGGGGTGATTACACTACGCGAAGGGGATATTTTCGACCCCTCTATTTCGATTATATTACACTCCTGTAATTGCTGGCATACTATGGGGGCCGGAATCGCCAAAGAAATCAAAGGGCGCTATCCTCGCGCATTTGAAGCCGACAAGATGACCCCCAGAGGGGAGAAAAAGAAGATGGGGCAGTTTTCTTTTGCGCTTGCCAACGAAGACCAAAGGCAAACAATTTTGAATTGCTATACCCAATTTTACTACGGAAGAGATAAGAGGTATGTGGATTATGATAAATTCCAAGAAGCAATGCAAAATTCTCGCGAGTGGATTTTGAAAATGGGAATGGAAAAAGAAATTATCGGAATCCCTTATAAAATAAGTTGCGCCAATGCGGGCGGAGACTGGCCTACCATCGAAGGTATTTTAAAATATGTTTTCGGGTCTAGTTGCAAACTAAATGTTTTTATTTGCTCTCCAATCAAAAAGTCGTAAGCGAATCGGAAAAAGCTATATTGCTGTATGGATATTCTCCCGATCTTTACCTCAACATACAGCATTGGCCGAAGCATTCTTAACCTAGATTCTCCGAAGGATGTAAAAAAGAATGGGGAAAAGTATCCGAGAAGCATCATTGATATTTGCGTGAAGAACGATCAAAAAGACTTATACTTAGTTGAAGGCTCGTTTTCAGGTTTTGTTACCGCATATAAAACGTGTTTGGAGAACAAGATAATTCTTCATCCCGGATTAAAGCTTACTTTCTGCTCTGATCTTTTCGATAAAAGCAAGGAGTCCAAGGAAACCGAGCACAATCTTATTATTTGGCTGAATAAGAGTAGCGGATACGAAAAATTCATACAAATATACAGTCACGCCGCTACGGTGGGCTTCTTTGAGGAAGGCGGGAAACCAAGGATGGACCTAAACGAGTTGTCCAAATTTTGGAACGACGAAGAACTTTCACTTTCCATTCCATTTTACGGCAACTTTATATCCAATAACCTTCTTCGTGGCCACAGGTGCATGCCGAATTTTTTCACGAAGCCCAATATATTCATAGAGCATAACGATTTGCCGTTCAACTATCTTATAAGAGATGGTTTGGATAAATGGAATCAGGCAAATGAGTGCGAGGTAAATAACGCTAAATCAATTTATTACGCACAGGAGAAAGATTTCATATATTACTCTGGATTTCGCTGCCTCCACAATAGGAGTTGCCTTAACGATCCCAAAGTAGAGGAGTTGGCTAGTAACCAATTTAGTTTCGAGTCTTATCTAAGACTATGCGAACAAGAGTAATGACCCCGGTGAGAGATGTTGTAATTAAACGGGCTAACAAGCCAGATGAAATTTTAACATTTGAAGATTTAAGAGTTATCACGATTAGTGAAAATGGAGAGAAATTTTTTAGAGTAGCATTAGAACTAAGTAAATAGAAAATATGATAAAATATTCAAATTCCTCAATAGGTCCAATAAACACATCTACATGGGCCGATATATTTAGCGGATCGCATATTACCGGGCTTTCGTATGCAGATTATTACGGAGATACATCCAAGCATGAAACAAAACAAGAGGTAGTTGATAAAACTCCCATTGCTCCAGCACCAATAAAAGCGGTGGATATTGATTACGAGGGCTGGTAATTCTCCGGCGGATAGAAAGCTGGCACAAGAAATTAAAAAATCAGTATTGAAAGCGAAGTATAGTTATGAATTGCGATAAATATGTATTCCCCGATAGAAGAAAAAAATAAATCCTTTAAGTTCTGTTTCTTTGACTCTGAAACATATTCTCTAAATCTGCATAACTCCTGGAATTTGGCATGGCAAACCGCATGCCTTTTATATGAGGGCGGCAAGCACGTATCAACGTATAATCGCCTAATTAAATGGCCCAAACCTCCGATTATATCCGCCATAGCCGCCATAAAGACGGGGTTCTCCATCGAGAAGATTAACAAATATGGAATTGACCCAAGGAAAGCTATACTAGAGATAGTCCAGTGCTTTGATTGGGCGGATTACATTGTTGGGCACAACCTAATTCAATTCGATGCATTCATTATGCAATCTTGTTGCAGGGAAAGTGGAATCAAGCCATACAATCTAATTCCAAAAGTCATAGATACCCTTTCTCTGGCAAAGGGCTATCGTTTGGATGACTGGCCGAAAAATGCAGAGGATTTTATCCCTTGGCAAATAAGGATGTCTCATATAAGACTTCGCGGCGGAAAACTCAGTTTAGGGGCTTTGGCAAAGGAGTTTGAAGTTGCCGTTGATCCAAGCAGATTGCACGACGGAGTTTACGATTGCTTTATTTGCTGTGAAATTTTTAATAAATTAAATGAATTTTAAACCAAAAAAACAGCCTACATGCTATGTTTTGCCTTCACCCAGGCAAGCAAATGTTACTGATCCGACTCCTACATTTGTGTACAGTTAATTGAAATGCTCACTGTGAGAATGCCGGGCTTGCAAATAGTTTGATCAATACACAGTGAGATGTGTAAATTGATCTTTGAAGTAGTCATCTCACTTAGTGAAGTGTTCAATCAGTCTAATTCAGAGCCGCTTGTGCCTCGTGTGGTCTTCAGCCAATTCATTTGCTGTGAATTTTCAATGAACGAATTCCCACTGCCATTTACTGATCGCTAGCAGGGAGTTTGTCTACTGAAAATGGAGCTCCTTCCTGTTTACGACAAAATGGATGTTTCAAATCATGGTTCCCTCCAAGCATTTCAGTGAATAAATAAATAAATACATTTTTTATTTGCCATGTTTAAAGAAAAGACTAATAATAACAACAGTAAATTAAATGTAAACACTCTCTCAAAATAAAAATGAGAACTGTGCTCAAGAGCCGCTACTGCTCTGGTACTGCAAATAATATGGAAATAGCGTTGTGACAGCTACAAACTGTAACTATATACT